>JAMKCH010035387.1:0-119553 GCA_023653785.1 Ophioderma brevispina
CTAAATGTTGTGAATATCCTTATTTAGCATAATTGATCTTTAATGGCCCCCCAAAATGACTACGGTTGACGGAATGACGTCAGAACCTAAAGAGGATTCTAAAACTTATATCTGGGAGACATTTGATGACGTAATTGTGACAATGTTGTCCTGCAGGAATTAGGGTAAGTTCATTTCCGATGTGAAATAGTCAGAACCCATACTTTAAAAATACCAAAATTAGCTTGTAGTACGCTAGTTGCCACTTCCGCCTTTTTTAAGGCCATGTTGGGTATTCTCTTCTCACCTATCAAAGGACACACTCAAAAGCACTCCAGTACAACCCCCCCTTAGGGACCGCTCATTAATTTAACAAGGGAGGGGGGGGGTGGGAAAAATATAAGGGGGGGGTCATGTAAATTTTGGTTGGCCAAATAGGGGGGGGTCAGTACTTTTTTTGTATGGAGTAGGGGGGGGTGGTTAGGTAAAAGTTTGTATCTTCAAAGAAAAGAAATATGCAAAACCATAAAATACTACCAAATGTTAAATCATAGACTTCTGACCTAAAAGACTGATACATTTGGCTGGTGTTAACATATTGCTGGTGAAGAGAGGGCGAAAGAAGCCAGGACGACTTCCATCCACATGTCAATTTTGAAGATGATGTTTGGCGAAAACTCTATCTTTAGAGGCCATGAAGCAATCCAGAGATTGTAGTCAAAAAAAATTGATGAAAACATAGTAAGAGATCATCTGAATATGTGTGAACTTGCAAAGAAAAAAAGAAAGAAAGGAAATGAGAAGCCCTGAGCGGACAAAGGGGAGAAACAACATTTTGATGAGGGGGATGGTCAATATTTATCATTCCCCCAATGTTGATACTTGGTCATCCGTTTTTACCAAAAAAAACCCCAACATTTTGATGAGGGGTATGGTCAATATGATCATACCCCCATGTTGATGCATGTTCATCGTTTTGTTACCAAAATAACCTAAATTTTACCATAATAGTTAAAAATGGTTAAATGCCTGCGTGCGCTCCACGGCATTTTGTTCTAAGTACAATTACCATTTATTAAGGATGTTAGCATCCAAATGGCAAAATTTTTAGCGCGCTTCGCGTTTTGCTTTGTGATAGTAATAGATCTTTTCAGCAAACCCTGTTTCATTCATAAATTTTCATACCCCCACCCCCAGGTCAAAAAAGAAATTTACGTCCACTGGCAGGCAGCAAGATCGAGATATTTCAGACAAAGATTGAATTACTCAAGTGCAGGGTTCCCGATAGGAGGATTTGGGTCAAAATGACAGGCAGAATTTCACTGGACACGATTAAAGTCGATTGAGTAACAAAATGAGGACCACTTGGACACCATAATATAAGCTCTGAAAGACAGTTTCCGAACCTCCAAATATGTTTCAACGCATCCAAACGCAAACTTATGAGAATAATTAATTCTGCGAATGCAGGGGGGGGCATTCAAATAGTGCTTATTGTGAGAAAACTAAATTCACAATATTGCAAAGCTATTTATATAGTTGTGTGCTGCCAGAACAACCTAACTTTAACATAAAATAAGGAGAAAATGTGATACCTCAAAAGTTTCACTAAATGCACCCAATAGAAATCAGGAAATCTACGCACCATGTATTTGGAATCTGCTAAGTTCCTGATTAGTAGTACTACTTACAAACATTAGGAGGCTTGGGAAACAAAATATTCCACTGGACCAGAATTATAATATGAACATTTGGAACTTATGGGGGTCCAGTTACAAATGACAGACTTCAAGTTCCAAACAACGACAAGTGGCTATCCCTGCTCAAGGGATGAAAGTGAGGATGGAAGTGAGGAAGAGGCGATGTCGCCGCACGGTAACACAAGTGATAAGGATGAGAAAGAAGAGAAACAGAAGATCGTAAAGTGATGTGGATGAATGAATACAATAAACTCCTTACATGATCTGGAAGACATTCAAGGCGAAGAAGTACAGGGACATTAATTTAAGTGCATACTATCTTGGAAGGGAAACAGTATGGTGATTGACTTTATTTGATTGTTATAAATTGGTTTGCCTTCTCCCGGGGCCTTTTTGAAGAAATATTGAAATTGAATAAAATGAAGCCAAGCATCAGATCATTTAACTTCTTTGCATGCAACATCTTGTGTGAACAATGGATACCATTTAACAGGCATTAAGCATTAGCCTATAATTAGTATAAGTGATAGAAACCTAGGCATTGGGGGGGGGGGGGTTGTTTTGGTGTAAATTTTATGTGGCAGTAGGGGGGTGGTAATTTTACATGTTGTAATTAGGGGTGGGGGGGGTGCCGTAATGTTCAAAACAACTTGGAAATTCTCCCAACCCCCACTCCCTGTAATTAAGAACGGTCCCTAAGATAAATATCGTCAGTGAATGCAAGAAGGTGGTAAGTGCACATAGCTGCCCACATGTCAGAAATACAGCAAAAATTATATATACCAAGGATTTGGTCGTAGCTTTTAAAATTAGTTGTTTGGGCGACACAGTCGCCTCATCCCCGAAGAATCATTTCAGCAGTCATTGACCCGAGGAAGATAATTGGGGATTATCTAATGCATGGCAGCACACAGATATATCACATGGCAGCTATACTCTTACGACCGTCTTCACATCCTCGCCCTGAATTTCCTGTAACTGCATCTATTACAGGTTTATTCAACTTTAAAATCGAGAGGAAAAAAAAAAAAAAAAAAAACAGCTCTAACGAAAAATTAAAAATACTGCCAAAATGAGTGAAAAAAAGTAACGGGAAATGGGGGTAACATTCTAAATAGTCAAGCGCGTCTATGTGCTCAGTCTTTGCTTAAAAGCCCTTAAAGTTTCCACGGAGTGGCCCTATGGCACTTTCATATGACAACACATTGTGTGCATGCCTTCACATCTTGCCCGCTCATGTCGCATGGTGGGAAAAACATACGAGCACACTACAGCAGGTGAAGGTTGACATTTCTAAAATGTGGCCTTTAAAAGGTTGAACATTGAACATGTAAATATCCAAACCTCATATTTTTTTTGGAGACGTAGTAAACATACATCGATTGAGTCAAAGACACTAATACAAATTCACGGAAAGAGTATTGTGAGTTATCAATTACAATTACAACACATATCAGCCCTTTTCCCATATATCTGTATGACAAAAAATCGAAGCCCTAAATATAACTGTGGCACGTAGGAACGCCACCGATGCATATAACTGTAAAAAGGTTATGGAAAAACGTACCCTTTTTCGCCTGGTGGAAAGAAAGACTTGCCCATCAACCAAGTAACATCTTGGTATTGAACCTGATGAGCATCCTTCTCCCTGGATGCTTGGCTCCTCATGGGCTGAGTGACGATGCCTCAACAGAATGCGAACCAGAATTGGCCGATCTAAGGTTTCTGCAGAAGGGGCTACCTGGAAGCAGATCAGGACACCACCTGTGGTTGTGGAAGCACCACATACAATGCAACAGCTCTTGGTCTGTCCACTGTTGTAGCAACAATGCACGAACAAGGACCTTGCGATTCAGTGAAGCAGCCATGCGTTGTACCCATCTCTGGCTGGATCATATTTGAAGAACAATTATTTTGGACATGCGATAGAAAAGAACTGCAAAAGGTCAATATTTAGGGGTTCGAACTTTGGCGAGCTGTATGAGCACTCGAGTTACGAGGAACGATATTAGTTCGCGGTTTTCATTAGCAATTTAATTAATTGTTAGCACAGGAGATGACCATTATTCCCATAGGCTGGCAATAAGCGTCTTAAATAGGTATATTTTTTTTATTAATATTCATTTTTTCACTGGGCTTTCGCTATCGTCTCTATAATGCAAATTTAAGTCATGATCAAGCTGTCAAATTCCCAGCAGAGGTTTATGGAGATAAATGTAACAAAATCTTATAAAATAACAATAAACAAAAAAAAAAGATCTTATCAAATGAATGATTGAGATAAATTATGTATATATTTTATCTTCGGGTAGGATCGGCCGGTAGTGAACAGTTGGAATAGATCAACTCCATACCTATAGTACATTAGGTACATTTCTAATTGTTCATTTTTGATACAAATTGATACTTGAAGGTATATTTTTGGAAATTTGGTGTCGTAATTTTTAAGATATTCACGTTCTTGGCTGCCATCCTTGGATTTGACGTCAATTTACAACTTTTATCCAGAAGTACAATTTAATGTTTCTAACAACAGTAACCTAAGTACTGTTCACGTCTATTTTTATCGGAGGTATTTGCTGTTATAGGGCATATTTAGAATTATTGGATTTGGCTCCATTTTGAATTGAAAATGACTCAATGTTACAAGTGCCATGCACTTGGTCATTGGGTTTCTATATTATCTATAACTCCATAGTTTGATATATAGGGTTGAATAGAAATTTAGCATTTATGTTGACGCCATCTTGGATTTCCTCAAATGCCTCCAGGATACCCAGTAACCCCGCAGATTCTTATTCTACACACGCAAATCTATATTTCAGCAAAAGAAGTGTGTCCATACTCAAATTTACGATCAGGCCATACATGGACAAAAATAAGAAACAAAAAACACAAAAAAAAAAAAAAACACCAGGCCACGCATATCTCTCCTTAACTACCCCCTTACCCATATACTAGCTGTAAGTTTAGTTTGAAGGACATGGCTGTGGAAAGGTATGTTTTTATTATTTTCAAAATCACCCCCTCATTGGTTGAAATTTTGTTTCATTTTTCCTGCAAATTATGACCGCTGATATTATTATCGATTTTTTTTCGACAAAACCCGGTGCCTCTGAACCTCAAGTAAATGTGATTTTTTGCGCTCGTTTCGCAGACCATGAACTACCGCAGTACGAAGGCCCGTCCGAAGGTCCACGATTGGCGTAGAACGTAGTAGTATATTGCTAGCAACGACGAAACAAACTACCGTATTATTGTTGTAAAGAAATAATAATTGACCATTATTTAAATTTATATTGACGACTAGCTTATGACTAACCAAAAAATTCGGGTGTGTATTCTGCGCTTTGAGTTTGGTGCACACCACGACCGGCTCGGCGTTGAAATGCATATTGAGTCATGAAGTCAACAACAGAGCATGAATAGTCGAAGTCATTGCGGTTGAACCAGGTGCAATTCCCTAGCAAGGCTAGCAATTTCAAACACGGTAAATAACAGTATGACCACGGGGCAGTCCAAAAGATCAATCGGAATACCAGTATATAGCTGTAGTAGTAAAATATAACCAAATTAATTGCACACGTAGCATGTATTTTTTTAATCTCATTTAGACAAAAGTCACATATTTTGGGCCCAAAAATCTAAACAGACAACAGTTTTGGCCCATTCCATGTCAACATTCGAGATGTGCACCGCAGCACGTCGTGAATTTTTTTCGCTTTAAGTGTGGTGGTAGACATTGATGAGATATGAAAATCCTGAAATTTTGAGCGTCATAGTCCATTTCGTTTTCCCGCTATGGCAATTGGAAATTTAGGGGGGGTCACCCTCAAAAGTGCCACCCAATGTTGAGAGGGTCACCGATTAGTAATGGAACCCTCCACAACTTTGAAAATGACTATCTATGGGTAATATTTGGTGTAGAATTCAAATCTGGCATCAGGAAGTTCATAGCGTGTTTACTTTTAGAGTTAATGAGGCCTAAATATGCGCCTTTGTTCATTCGGGGCCAAGTCTGGGGTCATAACTTCAAAATTAAGAAAATTTTTTGTCCATTTGTTGGTCAATCACAAATACAAATTAGAACTTTAAACCAATACAATTATGAACACATTAGAAAAGTAATAAGTGAGGCACAGCCCCTTGAAAATGGCAATTGTACTTTTTTGGCACATTTTGACCCCCCTGAAAACCAATGTTGACATTCGACACCACCCTCTACTTCAGATATGTTGAAGATATATCATTAAACAACTTTCCTTGAAAGAACTAGCTTGGTGTCTTTATTTTTTCACAACAAAATACACACTCAAAGTTACCACACAAAGGTATATGTGACCCACAGGTCATTGTACATGCACAATGTATATCACCATATACATTCTATGGGGATATCAGCAAAAGTGATATCAGCAACATATCTGAAGTAGAGGGGTGATGTCGTAGGTCAACATTGATTTTCAGGGTGCCAATATATGTCAAAATGCAAAATTAGGATTTTTCAATAGGCTGTAACTCACTTATTACTTACCTAATGTGCTTATTATTGTACTGGTAGAAAGTCCTGCAGTGTGACTCGGATTAACAAGAAAATCGACATTAAAAATATTGTTACTTACGAGTTCTGACCCCCACAAACTTGGTCCAGATGAAGGATATTGCATTTTTACACCCAAATTAAAAAAAGGAAGGAGATTACAATTTTGATGCCAGATTTGAATTCTACCCGAAAAGATGTCCCAGATAGTGATTTCCACAGTTTATGGCCCTCTCAAAATTGGGTTGGCATCGCACAGCACTTTTGCTGGTGACCCCCCTAAATTTCTGAATGCTCCTGCGGGAAATCGAAAGGCGGTAATGAAGCTCAAAAATTTTTCAAGGATTTCATATATCATCAATGTTACACACACTTAAAGAAAAAAAATATAAGACGTGCTGCAGGCACATCTAGAGGTTGGCCTGGAATGGGCCTCTTTTGTCGTTTTTTTTTTTATTTCATTGTCCGGCTTTGCCCCATCTCACACTGATTACTCACTGTGAAATGTGATGACCACTCATAGCTGATACAGTCATATATTTAATTCTATCTAAACCTGACAACTAAGCATGTTAGTCTTACGTAAAGATCATTTAATTTTAGACTTAATTAATTTTAATTGGGCACAAAAAATCGAAGTCTAAATTTTGATCGTTTAATGATTCCGGTATATTCTACCCCACCTCACGATTTAATACTGTGATAATACTCATAGCTGATAGCTGATATATAGTAAAAATATAGGCCAAATTTGACGAAATTGGTAGCATGTAGTCTAGATTTTAGTTCATTTAGCATATATTAGCATATTTTGAGCCAAACATCCTAGAAAACGCCATTTTTGTCGTTCAATGATTTCGACTTGTCGACGATCTCATCGATCACTGCGATACCACACATAGCTTATATGAGGCATATATAGTGAAAATATAGCCAAAATTTGACGCATTGTGTTAAAGGTAGCTATTTTAGCTCATTTAACCTAAATTCATTATATTGGGCCAAAAATCTAATCAGACGACATTTTTGTCGTGAAATTGATTTCGGTTTGTTCGACCCATCTCACCGATTACTGCAATACCACTCATAGGGCTTATATAAGCATTAGTGAAAATATAGCCAAATTTGACTAAATTGTGTATATTGTAGCCTATATTAGCCCCTTTCGCCATATTTTTTAATTTTAGAGCCCAAAGTCTATGCAGACGACAGGTTTTGGTGCTTAAGTTATCTGCAGTTCATTCCCACTATCCCTATGAATATACGAGACAACTCAGGGCTAATTCAGGCACATAAGGTCAAATATAGCCACTGGACGCGTATTTTAACTAATTTAGACTAAATAACACAAATGTTGGCACAAACTCTATGCGGACACCATTGTGGTAAATTATGGTTATTATGCCAAAGGGGTAAAGATTACAGGTAATAAAAGGGATTTTCCCAGTAGAAACACGAAATATTTCAGTATTCACCACATATGTCGAAATATCGCTAAAGCTTTTCACTCGAACTATCGGCGCATCACCTATAATGAATTAATTCTTACGCATTTGGCGGTTCCTCCAATCGATTGATATTATTAGTAGTGTATGATGTCATTGTATCCATATATGGTTATTTTGAATATTCCTCAGTTTGAAATGGGTAATAAAAATCTGAGGCAGAGATGAGGCAGCAGGCTAAATGTGTTTTAAACGTTGGAGCCAACTCACTGGATTGGTTGGGTGTGAGATATCTGTATCCACCGGCGGACGAAGGGTAGGGCACTCATTGAGATGTGATCGCAGTCTGTGATGGAGACCACATGGGCAGGCTGGCGATGGCCGCAGTCCCATCGGTGCATATTGCTATGAAGCGACCGACTCCTGTGCGGGTCCGGTTTAAGGTGACCCATTCTGCGGGGAGATTGATGGGGCAGGTGGTAGTTCTGTCTTAGGTGTAATAGAGAGTTGTTCTGGTCTGGAATGTCTAGCCAGGCAGTTTTTGTCTGTAAGATGTTGAATGGGGAACTGGAGAGTTTAGCAGCGTGTCGGCAGACAGGTCGGCGAGAGCGCAGTCATGGGGCCACACGGTGTCATAGGCTGCAGTAAGGTCCACCAAGATGATCCCTGCCTTACGGCGCTTTTCAAACTTTCCTCAATATCATTTGTGAGTTTTACAATTGGTTGGACAGTGCTCTGGACACGGGCGAAGCCTGCTTGTTCGTCAGGCAGATGGGGTTCGACGACGGGCTCCAGCCGGGCCAGGATCATCCTCTCAAGGATTTGAAGGAGAAACACAGTAAGTGATATTGGGCGGTAGTTCTTGGTTGTCGACAGGCTTGTTGGGTTTAGGGAGTGCGATGATAGTAGATCTCCTTCAGATCTTGGGTAAGGACTGGGTGGTAAGGCAAAATGTGTAGAACTCCTGGAGCCAATCTAGCATGGGCCGTATTACATCAGGAACTCTGCTGGTATGTTATCAGGGCACTGGGCCTTTCCACTTTTTAGTTGGCTAATAGCAGAGGTAAGCTCGTTTAGTGAGAAGGATGTTGAAAGGGCACCCGCCACGCGGGGCTCGACGGAGTTTGTGATCTTTTTTGACAGAGCGAGTGTGACCTTATCAATATTCTTGGAAAAAACGAACCATTGCGAGGAGTTGCCTCAGCAATTGCGTTGGCAGTCCACGGGACATTTCGATGGTTGGGAAATCTGCCGGTGAGGCTGCCGGTATAGTCTTCCAGGGCCTTCCTGCTGGAGTGGGTGAAGTCGATTCCTTGACCGTCTCCTCCCAGCGCTCGCGGCGTTTCCTGTCCAAGGTTGTCAGGTCTGAAGCCTTGGATGAAGCTCTTCCCGGGTTTCAGAATTTCGGAAGTCATGCTAAAGGAGTATCACATTCCCATCTCGGATGGGATATAACATAGTTTAATAACTTAAGTTTTAATTGTACTGGGGTGTTTTCGTACATGTGGCACTATTGTTAACATAAAAAAAACAGGTGGCACAACTCTTTTGTCCTCTTTCTATTTATGTCAATATGGGACAGACAGCATTTGCAGATGGCATGTCTTTTCAATAGTAGATAAATCTTTGTAAGTAAAGTATGACATGTTAGTAACCACGGATTCCGGTCAATCAAATCTCCGATGACCTAAGTTTTCGAATCCGCGTTATAGACGCTAAACGACAAATTGTGCTGTACAATACATAGCACTTAATATATTTATAAAAACTTTGGGAAACTCAACTGGCAACCATACATTACATTGTTATGCCTTCCCGACATGCAGGGCAAAATCACCATCGTAACTGCATTTGCATGTTTTTTTTGTGCCACGTGACTAAGTCTAGCCCTAATGAGTCCAACGCAGCCCCCTCCCCCCCAAAGAGCCCTCAAACATTTCCGTCAGGCTCCTTCCGTGTGTTTGCGGAGCCTTTGTAAAATTTTATTCAGCACCGACTACACAGTATCGTACTAATTTTGTTAAATACATGAACAACTTAAGATGTGGAGATTGTTTCTGTTCTGTTTTGTGGCTATTGTGAAGTGTTTGTATTCTGTTAACTTTTTGCACCTATATTTGTGGACTTTTCGTGGCATGCAGGTGACCCGTGGGAATTGTTTTGCAAGAGACTGAACGTGCCTAGATATCTGTTCGTACAAGCGCTTCTTCTTTCATTAACTTCCTTTGGCCATAAGCCTCGTCTACCGACGGGGGGTTACCACCCCACCCCTTTCAGGGTTTTCCCCGCCTTGCAAAACCCCCCCTTTTTTGGTGCCAAATTATTTACGTAATAGTCAATGACCTTTTTCCGCTTCCTTTTTCATTCCAACAACCCCCTTCGGAAGCGAAGTACCAACATACGTCACAATGTACGTGATCAAGTTTTGGCATGTCAGCAAACTGAAATTTCCATAGACACGCAGTATAGAATGGGGGAAAAATTTGAATGTTTTGCCAAAAACGTTCTACTTTACTCTTTTATATAATGAGCATTTTATTGCTATAAAATAATTTTTTGAGTCGCGTAAATTTGCGAAATACAAGTTTGCCACCTATATTCGTATTTTCATACTTTCCTTCTCAACATATACTTCCTAGTGAGTCATAATGTGGATTTTGGTACTTATTTTATACCAATGGTAAAGAACTGCTAAACTATTCTATTCTATGGTTACCAAATTTACAGGAATTGGATTTGCAGTAATGAAAAATTACAGTGTAGGGTGTAACCACCCACCCCAACCCCCACCCGTCGTGAGTTTTTGCTACAAAAATGACTCAGATAGACAAGGGGTTAATATATCATTTTGAAACAAAAAAACAATAGTAACCTCATTTTTATGATTGAAATTCAGGATTTTATAAAAAGAGAGGCAAATCATTTCTTCTTCATTGCATAATCTTTACTCTGAAACAGAAAACGTACTAATTGTTATCGGATTGCGAACCTTTAACGGCCAAAACAGGCGTGCAAAAGTTTGCTCTTTTATAATCTATGCAAATTGGGTAAAATAATGGCATGTTGGGGAATGCTTGCTAGGGTGAATGACTGTGGATGCTTGCAAACGGCTATCCTGAGTCATGAGGAGGACGTAATTCCTTCTTACATAGAACCCCCATAAACCCTGTGGGCCCTATGATTATTCCCCCATCATTATACCCCAAAGTAATAAAATCATAACTTTATTTTTCATTAATATTCAACAGTATGAATATTTTGAGGCCCATTTTTTCGAGAAGAGTCTGATGCTTCGGATTTCACCTAGGTTAAATCACACTTTCTCCTAGGAGAAATTCTAGCCAATGAGAACGTCCCTTTTGGCTGAATTTTGTCATCCAGGAAATATAATCCAAACAGACCCCCAAACTCTTTCAGAAATAGATGTATAATAAATTGGTATTTTTGTATTTAAATATGTTGGTCGCCTTCCTAGGTCCTTAGTTCATCATTTCAAGAGCAAATTGAAGGAATTTTTTCATTTTTTGTCGAAATAACCCAGAATCAATTTAAACTTAACAATTTTTTCAATATTATTAGTTATCCCTGTTTGTTCTCGCAATACGGAAAAATACCTATGGTGGGTGCTGTATCACATTAGGCCGTAGGCCCGAATGTGGATACGAATTTTCATTTAATAGACATGAATATTGAAGTGGTAAGCCTAAAGTAGATCATATCGAAATCTGGAATAGCACAGCCAGAGTTAGTTAGAATCATGTCATGGCCAAGCACTAAGTTTTGGCTTTCCAAATAAATTAAAAACAGGTTCAGGCCTACAAAGTACAAATCAACAACAACATAAAGTAAGTCATTGTAGACCAGCTTCCCAATGCCCAACAAGGCAGTCCTAGACCAGGCTGTCAATCATGTCAGAGGCACTGCACAGTAGTTGAATTATGCAGAGTATGCCTGACCACTGCATTGAAGAATGGGGAAACATTTAACTCACCTATTTGAAAGACTTCCTGGCAGTAGTCACCATTTCTCTAAAACACAGGGGAATTTCAAAATGTATTTATACACGAAGAACATAGGAATAAATTATTTATCAATGTGTTTTGCATTGCACAATCACATACAGCAGTGCGTTGCAAAAAGGGCCATATTGGATTGTGCTTCTCAGAGAGGGCTGGCAGAGCAGTCTCTTCCACAGATGCACAAGATCATTACACACGTCGATTTTAATGTATGTAAAGTAGGGGTCTAATACTTCGTGTAATCATCACGCAATACGGGATATATTACGTGGTTAGCAAATTCCTACCACGCAATACGGACATATATTAATTGGCCTGTTAACCAATGAAATTCAAGAATTCGTGTCTACTAAATGATAAAATATGGTGCTAAGGTTCTCTGTATATCAAGATTATATACTTCGAACATTACGCGTTTATGGCAAGCTCAATGTCCATACGCGTACGGCCCGGCATACGTCAATCAGCGCAGCCATGCAACCAATCACTAAGCGCATCTGCACTGACATCAGACACAACAGTTCAGGTTTAATTCTGCTTTTGACTAAAGTATGCAAATTATGAGTCATTATAAAACAAGTACATTATTCAACAATGACAGTTCCTCTTTTACCGTGTCTAAGTTGTACGTTAACTTCTACTGATCATTCATCTGTGAATGTTACTAAAATTCTTCTTTTAAGCGTGTCCACAAGTCATTGATAATGGCTTGTGGTGATGTCAGGATTTATTCAACTGTGTATCCATGATACGGATGCTCCTAACATTGCCCGCTTTTGAGACTGGTGGCGGATTGGGAAGAGTCAGGGGTTTACACCCTATTACCAATGGCTTGTGCACACGCTTAGAAGAAGAAGTTACTAAAATTACCTGCAAGAATTGTCTTACAATTATACGTTAGATTTGTTTCCCGACATAAACAAATGTTTGATGTGACATTCAATATCAATGTTTACAAACACAGGTTAACACCTGGTTTACTAATATGCTACAGGCAATTATAGCCAGGAGTACTACACTACAGGCATACCGCAACCCCTTCGTTAATGAACTGCACAAGGCAACTTTACGTGCAAGCTCGTTCAATACGAAATTGACCAGTGATTGATGCCTGACATATGCTACACAGCCACATCTTTGGCCCCAAGTTTCTAATCACGATAGACATTTATCGCGTAAATACAAACGAGCACGAGTTTCACTGCAATTTGAATTTTAGCGCAAAGTGTGTTCATAATTGCTAGTTCCTAACTGTATTACTAACTTTAAATAGTTATAAATTGTGTCTAAAATGAGATAAAGTTCCAAGCCAGTTTGTGAGTATAAAGCAAATTTCTGATAAAAAATACGTGAACGGAAATATAACAATTTTTTTCGCTACCACATATAATGGAAATCCACACGCCATCGCAACCACGCTGTATTGTTAACAAAATTGAACTCCATTGTCTTGGGCTTTCATTGTTGCATAACTTCCATTCACACCACAGCTGTTGATGACCGCCAGATCGCCCCGTAAATAGTCAGATCGACCGACCTGTTAACAGAACGTAAACATTTCTCGGCAGTCATACCGTTACAATAGATATTGTAGAGTCCGTTTTAGTAGGACTTGATTATAAAATGCTAGTTCCTGGCTGTATTACCCAAGTGCAATGTTAATTTGTTAATATTTTCTGAAAGCCAATATCGGTACGGTTCAAGGATAGAGGTCTCCGCCTTGAATAAACTTCGCTAAGTGAACATTTAAAAGTTTTTTAAAAAAAAAAAAAAAAAAAAAAAAATATTTTTACTCAACATAAGCTGCGATTTGGATCAATTGAAATTTATTTTCTTGATTTAAAAAGATGATCACACAAGAATGGTTCTTTAACTGCGTACATTTTTGTATGAAGTTTTTATTAAGTCAACATATACGAGTAGTTTTTAGATCACTAGTGCAAAATCTATTAATATCAAAATCACGTGACTGTGCATACGGGAACGTAAAATAAAGGCCTTACTAGACCTCTGCGGCCTGCCTGACTATTCACAATGAATGTTTTAACGAGACAGGCTGAAAAATTACAACTTTTGAGTGAACAACATGTGAATAATTTGTGTTCTGGTGGCCATTTTGATTTTTTGTATTTTTACAAAAATGCTCAAGGTTTCTCGTCTGGCATCCATCGGATTCAGAATCAGCATAAAAAAAACTGGTCTAGAAATCGTTGAAAACATTATATATCTAATAAAACAAGGTTGATATTAGTTATCAATGAATCGTTACCGTTCTTTAAGGAAAGCTGTCCAGAAGGAACTGAGGAAAGCGGAACATGATCACTTATCCACCACTGTTTTTGATTCTCTTTGTTCCAACACAAAAAGATTCTGGTCTTTTATCAAAAATAGACGCAAAGATAGCTCCGGCATCGCTGCGCTCTGGGACGGCCATAAGTTAGTCAGCTCCGCAGGGGAAAAAGCGGAAACTCTCAGCAGGCAGTATAAATCAGTATTTACAAATGAAGGATCCGGCCCCATGCCAACAATGACAGGCCGTAAACTCCCTACAGCACCACCTTTGAAAATAGGTGATGAGGGCATCCTTAAGCTGCTTAAAAAAAAAAAAAAAAAAAAAAAACCCCAAGTTCAATGTTAATTTGTTAATATTTTGAAAGCCAATATCGGTACGGTTCAATGATAGAGGTCTCCGCCTTGATAAACTTCGCTAAGTGAACATTTTCAAAGTTTTTTGAAAAAGTAATCGCCAATATATTTTTACTCAACATAAGCTGCGATTTGGATCAAATTTGAAATTTATTTTCTTGATTTAAAAAGATGATCAACAAGAATGGTTCTTTAACTGCCTGTACATTTTTGTATGAAGTTTTTGTAAAGTCAACATATACGAGTAGTTTTTAGATCACTAGTGCAAATCTAATTAATATTCAAAATCCACGTTGACTGTGCATACGGGAACGTAAAATAAAGGCCTTTCTAGACCTCTGCGGCCTGCCTGACTATTCAAGAGACAAATACTGATCGAATGCGAATTTTGAAAAGCATATGTCCTACAGGTGCGAACGCATACCGCCATGCAGCGGTTTGTTCCTTGCCGGTGGTGACGTTTATTCAATAACGTATTAAAAATTCTATTGAGTATTATTTTCTGGCTTACCTTTAAGATTAGCTGGAATTTTAGATGCAACAGGTTGAATTCAACTTTATCCAGCTACATTTGCTCGGAGGTGTATTTCTGCTAAAACGTCTCTTACTGATTTTTTTCTCAAGAAATGACCTCTCTTGCAGCTTTTCTCTTTCTTTATATCTTCCCCTCTTAAAATGTTTGACCTGCTTCTTTTTCATTCTGATGGTTCTCTGGGAGAAAGTGATTACTGTTTAATAACCATTCAATAAAATAGAGAACAAATAAAATGTCCCTTAAATAAAATACGAAACCAACACAATTCCATAAAATGTTCATGACTTATACAGTTACGCAATCAAATTTTTCAAGGAGTTTTTTGCTAATTGTCTGATTTATGAATACGCTTCTCCTGATACTAACTTCATTAGAATAATTAGGTTGGGTCCCTAGGAACCCCCCCCCCCCCTTGGGCACTAACGGAAGTGAAAAAATCAAGATATTAAAAAATAATGTAATTAAATTTAGGGATTTATTTGCTTAGATATATACCTTAGGAGGCAATTAAATCAAATAACCTTTTATATGCTGATAGCATCAATTTTAATTTTGTCACGACGTGCTCTTAACTGTGTAAGTCTATGGGAAAACAAAGGTGATTTTGAAGTTTCTGAGAAAAAAACAAGATGGTATAAATTTGGCTATATTTTACAATGATTATTTTAATTGGTTATTCTAGAGTAGATATAATGAATTATTTTGGTTCAAAACCTTATATTGGAGTTGCTGAGGATGGAAATGTGCGAACCACTCTTTTTCGGAGAGTGACAATTTCAATTGGCCATAGATCATAGGTCAAAGTTCGGATTTGCATTTTTATTGTGGGTATGTAGTTCTTACGTGACCCCCATTTACTTGTGTTAGTGTCATGATCAAACTCCCATGGGAAAGTGGTTATCTGGGTTGGGTCCCTAGGAACCCCACCCCCTTGGGCACTAACGGAAGTTTTTTTTAGCTTGGGCACTTAAGTGTTAACCCCTAATTAAATTACAGAATGAATATACTGATATTGTTATTGAGTATAAAAATATGTTTTACTTTCATAAAGTTCAGAACATAAAGTGGGAGAGCGTGGCCTAGCGGTTAGGGTGCTAGCCTGTGGCGCAAATTTACCAAAAAAATCCCGGGTTCGAATCCCGGTGGGGTCACTTGCTGGGATTCATTCGGGTGCTCAATTCTGGATTTAATCTGTATACGAGCTATTGATTAAATACAGAATACCGCTCTCCTCCATGGTTCACTTGGAATTGGGCAAATGAATCATGAAAGCATCCCGTCCTTCGGAGGGGACGTTAAGCCGTCGGTCCCGTGTACAGAGAGTCATAACTGTACATATACATCGCAGTCAGTGTCGAATAAGAGTAGGGTGTAAACACCTGACTGTTCCCAATCCGCCCCCAGTCCCAAAAGAGGGCCATGTTAGGAGCGTCGGTATCATGAATACACGCGGCCCCGGATCAGCTTACTCAGTTGAATAAATCCTGACACCACCACAAGCCATTACCAATGACTTGTGGATACGATAAGAAGAAGAAGAGAACATAACAAGGAAGTTGCAACCCAACTGATTTATAATTGTACGTAACGTAGAGTTTGTCGATGACTATAGTTTTATCTTATATCGTCTTGAAATGTAATTTATCGTCAAAATAATTAATGTTTTTTATTATAAGTTTAATAATAATTATGTAAATAATTTGAATATTTATAACGCGCAACATATCCACGTAAACGTGCTCAAGGCGCTGTGCTGTAGCAATGAAAGGCGCTCAGCACATCAGAGACACCATGATACTGGAACAGATTTATGTCAAGAAGCTCGATTTCAAATGCAGGTATTAGATCTAGTTGAAATTGTTCTGCAAGAAATGTGGTCAAATAAATGTTGATTGCGCAAAATCTTGAGTGCGGCTCCTCATTTTGGTAACGTGGGTTCTGCGGGTTACTTGATTGCTGTGGTCATAACTTAGAAATTATTTACTTTATTGCTAAGAAATGTTAAGAGATATTAGCTAACAGAGTCCGTCTTACCTTTCAACAAATAACGAAGAGTTATATGCTTTTGTTCAAAACTTATGGCGACTGGCACAAAGTGTTACGTTTTTATTGGAACGACAACGAGCTTGACAAAACGGAGTGCAACACGCAAATTTCAAAAATTGCTCTTGATATGAGCTAATCCGCAATCGTTTAAAGTCTGACTCAGAGATTTATTTTTAAATATATTAATTAAAAATAGTCAACTAGAACTAAAGATAGTCACCTAGAATGCTCAATTCCAAAGTTGAGATGGATTGGAGTTTTCGTTTTGATGCAGTAAACATTTATGTGTATATAACAGTGCCATAGGATACTGTGTATTACAAAATTTCCGGATCCGGAATTTTTAAACAAAGATGTGATTTTCTATATGAAGGACTTCGATTTGAGCTTAGCTATTTCATACAGTGATTAGTATATGGACAAGCATTATGTACATGCAAAAAACACATTTCTTTTGGAAATTGAGGGCGCCTTCATCGGGAAATCTCTGAGTCGGCCTTTAACATACACTGCAAGAACTGATTCGATGAGAAGCATGCGTAAATACTATTAAAAGAAACGATTTTCGTAATTACACGTTATCATGATATGCACACATAAATACAATACATACCCACGCATGCATATTCCTGCATCCCCATACACACAGACAAACGATATTCGTAAAAAGTAAAAATATAACACTTTCTGTAATCCAAATATTGCCAACAGACCAATCCACAGTTGTCCATCTTTTCATGTGTTTCAGAATATTTAATTCTCAAATTAAGTTTTAAATGTGTGGTCCGTTGGCTTTGTGTGTTTGATTTTTTACTAACGTAGCCTTTAGGTAAGTGTTAAACTTCCCTAAACACGTGTTATATATTGAAACATGTTATAATATGTACCATTTTCGACAGCCGCTTTGTTATTTTTTAATGATTGTCATTCAATTGTCCTCTATTTGAGCTTTATAATGATAGAATTACGATTTGTTTAATGATACTGTAATGTCAACTAGTGCCCACCTGTCTTGGCTGATTGAACTGGTAACAGCTTGTGCACATTTTTAGTTTGTTTTTCTTGAAGTGCGTCTATGTTAATGTTCTTTTATTGTATGTGATGATTGAAAAAAGGGGGAAAATGTAGATAAAAATAAGAAATAAAAATAAAAATAAATTTTAAGTTACATCAATTGTTATACTTTCTAATAACGAAGCAGTCCTATGATGAATACAAAAATCTATTTCATGTTTTCTGCAGAAAAAACATCACTTGTATTGTCTAATTTTAGTGATCGTACTCTGTACTTGTATCCTATCTACACACACACACGCACAAATTCAAGCACGCATTTAAGAAAACGAAGATTATCCCAAGACATTTTTACGAGACAAGACTTCAATACTTAGTCTCATATTTGGTAACATTATTTATCTTTTCATGAAAACATAATTTTAAAAGTTTTTTTTTGAATTAAAATTAATTTTGACAAAGAGAACATCGAAAAGTTTAATTCTTTTAAACATAGGAAAGCGTATATAATACTAGTCACTGACATCTTTCCTAATACAAATCAGGATAGAAATAATCAACTAGAAATTTTAGTACCAGCACAAATTCAACGTTGGAATGAATCAAAACAACAATTATGAATTCAATCTAAGAATTGAAATAAGGAACGCCAGTTAGGGCAGCTAAATATCAGCCGTCTGAAAAGAATACTTATTGACTCATTCAGATAATTCAGAGATATGGGCTTTAATAAAGCTCTATGAACTGTAATGTTATTAATATGGTTGATTTGGTTGTGTCTGTGTAAACATTGTTAATGTTTTAATCAGCCAAAAAACAGGTGGCAGTAGTCGACATACAGTATCACCAAAGAAATAAAATTCTATCATTTACAAAGCTCAAATGGAGACTTTGTTGTGTCAATGGATAAGTCGTGAAAATATACGTCATGACATTTTTGGTGGATTGGGTTGGTTCCGTATTATATTAGAGG
The DNA here is from genome assembly GCA_023653785.1 of Ophioderma brevispina. Taxonomy (NCBI): domain Eukaryota; kingdom Metazoa; phylum Echinodermata; class Ophiuroidea; order Amphilepidida; family Ophiodermatidae; genus Ophioderma; species Ophioderma brevispina. Next base: position 18,898 of record JAMKCH010035387.1, read on the forward strand.
GATTTTGGGTTGTTTTGGATTTAAGCGGCACTGGCCACATTTTCACAAAATATGAATTTCTTCAATTGCTCTCGAATGATAGTCTAGGCCCATTGGAAGAACAGGAGAATATTTTACACATTAAAATAACATTACTCCAAAACAGATAGGGACATGGATATGAGGATAAAGATTATCCAGGTAATTGTAGGCAACTTTTAAGGTTTTCCATAACTTTAATCAAACAAATGGGTATATTACATGAATATTTTTGACTCGTACTCACTGTATTAAACCACAAAGGTTATAGACCGGTCAAACAGGTGTGGCATAGCCGTGGGAAAAAAATGCATACGCCGTGCGTGTTCTTGTGGTTAAACGCCATTTACGTCGTCTGCTGAATTTCGCGTCGCCGGCGAGCGTTAAATTCCAAAATCGTTCCGTTTACATTACGGAGATGATTTGGTCTTAATCATTTCGGGTTGAGGGCTTTTGTATACAAAAGCTTACAAACATGCAAAAATATCGATTTTGAAAAATCTTGAGGGGCATATTTTCAAATGTGCAGTGTCTCTTTATGCAGGGGATTAAACAGTAAATCACTGTTCCCAGATTCAGCATTACAATAAAAAAGAGAAGCAGGTCAAACAACAAGAAGAAAACGAGAAAGGAAAGAAGAACACCCAAAAAGCAAGAAAAATTCATTAGAAAAAAAAATCAACAACACCAAACAACATAAGCTCCGAGCAAATGTGCTGGATAAAATTGAATTCGGCCTGTTTGTTTTTTCAATCTTTAAAGTACATCTAATATTCGATCTATTCTAAAAAGGTAAGCCAGGGAAAATAACACTCAATATATTATATATATATTTTAAATATTGAATAAAGTAACTCACAAAGAAAAGATTAGAGGTGGTGTCTGTGACAGGTAACTCACCGCGGGCAAGGAACATTCCGCTGCACGTCGGTATGCGTTCGTCGCACAGTAGGACATTTGCTTTCAAAATTTGCATTTCAATACGTTTTGGCTCTGGGCATAGTGTAGTAATCCGCTCTGTGGGCCTCAAGATATCAGTTAAACCAGGTGTTACCTGTGTTTGTAAAATTGACCCCTCCGAAATTGATGCCACATTTATTTTTTTTTATTTCAGGAAATTAAATGACCAAAGGCGAAATTATTTTAAACAAATAAAATCATATTAAATCCTTAACAGGGAAGTTATCAGTGCCATCTAGACAAAAATATTCAGATATAATTGAAATGCGACAATTATTGAACCATCCACTCCAAAATTGAAGAAAAATTTAATGGTAACATGTCTGTTAAAAAAACAGTTAAAACAGCCAGAGTTAGAGGAGATTATGGGGAGTATTCCCCTGCAATGGAAATGAAGTGTTTTTTGACATCCCTGCCAGAATTTACAATTGTATTTAGTATGTTTGTGAGCATTCAGACCAAGATTCAGACATTGTTCTTTGGGCTTGTAGTGAGATATTGATCTGGCAAGTGAAAGGTGGATTAGCCGGGATTAGCACATATGGTCTGTGAATTGATGACTGCATGCTTTTCAAGTTTGATAAATACTGGCATCCCTGGCTGAAAATTAAAGCTTACCAGGGAATTAATATTAGTTACTTTCCATGGTAAGCACCCAAGTTGTTTTCAAATTTATGGAGGTAATTTCAGTAAGTATGTCTGAATATTTTTTTCATGCCACTGTTTTCCTTTATATATTTCAACGGAATTATTTCTTGTACGTCATTTTAGTAACATTCACAGGCGAATTATATTCTGCTTCATGTAGGAATGTGTTTTGTTATCGATGATATTGATTATTTCATCAAGTATATTTGGTTATAATTTAGTCGGCATTGTCTATAGATGAAACATTCCAAATGAGTGATCTGATATAGCAGGTGAAAAAATTCCATTTGTAGATTGTTAATGCGCTTCTTATATTGTTTCATGAAGTACAATTAGTCTAATTTAGTCGGCATTGTCTATGGATGAAACATTTCATATGATCAATCTGATATACCTAGTGCAAAGATTCATTTGAAGAATGTTATAGCACTAGAATATTCAGTACAGGTAAAGGCAAAAGGAGCAGACCTGTGCACACAGGAACGAAGTACCCATCTCTAATTCGAAGCGATTGGGACAGACTCAGTCATAAAATGTTCCTGTAGAGGGATCGCTACACCCCCTCCACAGCCAGTCTGTTACCTTCCTGACATTGAATAATGTAGGCACGCATTTATACAACTGGGTAGAGAGGAGTAATTGGGGTAAAGTACCTTACTCAAGGGCGCAACACATTGACGACAGCGGGACTCGAACTCATAACCTTTGGCGTGTGGGTTGGGCGCTCTATCCACTGGACCACACGTGCCCACTTCTTTATATTAATTGTTTCATTAAGTGCATTTTGTTTAATTTAGTCGGCATTGTCTATGGATGAAACATTTCAAATGAGTTTATTTAGCTGATATTGCAAGTGCAAAATTCCTTTTGAACACTGTTGAAGATGGTTATTGCGATCTTTACCGTACTGAAATGTATGAAGTAGTCTTGTTACTCTCAGTTTAAAAAAGGCGATCATGAAGCACTCAAAACTAATACATTAAAACCCCATAAAGATCGACGAATGTCTGTTAACACTGCGACTAGTCTGTTAGTCATCAAAATGCAACTCTACAGCTGCAATAATATTATCTTTATTGTACACCTGCTTAATTCAATAAATACCTTATATTTCGCAATATATACAATTAAGTAACTGATTTTCTTAAACCAGTTTAAGAATTTTTATATCGTAAAAACCAACCAAATTACCGATTATCACCACTCAGAACCACATCATAGGGTCTTGTCCTTTGAATATCAAATAATGTTATGTTAACTTGACGAAAACGTGACTTGAGAAGACTTATGTTTGCTTCAGTCCAATTTAAAGGGTATTCTAGTTAGTAATACGCCATTTATCACCTCCAGCATGCCGGGATTCAAATGCGCAAGTCAATTATATCAGACTCGATCGAGTGACGAGAGCTGAATTTGTACTGTTCCGATATATAGCAAGGATTTAACCGTCAAATTTATATCATTTTGTTGAATATGACTTTGTTTTATGTCAGAGTAAAACAATGCCTCTCAGCGCACAGCAGATCTCCCGTTCATCATAATTACGGAAGCATTGATTGAAATTTGAAAAATTAAGCAGCGCTGCATTTGATATCATAACCACTTTGAAGTGTTGTACTTAAAGATAAAATTTTATCATTTGCACCATCACTGAAAAAATATGTACGGGTTGGATATCGTTTTGGGCTGTAGGGAGATTCCAGCATACATCCGTGGAAACAGACGTCGCTTGCACTCCACTCCGACGGTCCGCCCAACTTAAACCATATGGATTTCTATACATAAAGGTATGTAGGTATGAAATATAAGTTTGTCTTTGAAATCAATTTGGTCAATTGAAATTTATTTTACTTATTTCCATGCAATCGAACGGATGGCAAACTGCATATCATCTACTAGCGGCAATATTGATATGGAATAGTACTATAACTTACGGGCAAAATGATACCTACCGATTTAAAATAGTAAAATGAAACTAGGAAATAAATTCATCGTTTCAAATGGCAAGTGCTTTACAATTGATGGTTACAAATTCTGTGTATGAATCCTTCAGATAGGGATACGTTATCCAATCTGTTTCTGTCTAAAAAATTCATAATTTTGAATTTAAATGTAACAGATTTTTGAGGTATCATTCCCATTTTGATGTTAGCTTTAGCACGCAACGAATACTTAAAATAGTAATCTAGTATAACAAGAACTTCCATTAAAGTAGCATATTTGCGGGAAATTGCGATCTTCTTATTAATTAACGCAATTCTAAGCTGCAAAACATATGATAGTAACTAGCGGTCATTTAATATCTTAAGAAATATTCGATGACTTCAAAAAGTGTGTGTTTTTATAAAATTTGTCCTATAAATATTAAGATATCCAAAAAAAAGCCACAAGTAGTGTTTTTCTGTTCGGAAATATAAATTCACACGTCTAACAAACATAATAGGATTTTAGACTTTTGTTACGTTGCAGAAAATAAAAAGCCGCATTTTTTAAACAAAAGAGCAAGCAAAATTCACTTCAAATCTAACAAAACTGACGGAAAGTTCTCACTGACCTCTTCGTTTAACAAGAAATGTTTTTCGTCACAAGTTTCACTTAAGATCACAAAAAGGCAGATAGATCTTAGAGAGAAACGATTACTGCAATTGATTGAGGACAGCCTAATATAAAGGGTAAAGTGCATCTAGAAATCTATTAAAACGAACTTTTATGAAAAGATCATTGCTGTTCTAAAAATATTTTTGCGCATAGGATTGTTGTGTTAAACTTGAAGGATTATTTTGTCGTGTTTGTTGTTAAAAAGTGGTATATGACTTTTATAAGCGAAAGTTTGTGGAGCTGTGAATTAAATCCAACAACAAGGGAATTAACAGGTGTCTGTAGTAATGAAATATTTCAAAACAATACGAGTACATGGTTTTCCTGGATATTAATTGTTAGGAGAATAGTTCGTTATTTAGGCGTCGGCGTATGTGCATCTTCTTTTTAGTTTCGGTGAGAACAACAAGGTCGGTATGTGCCACCTAACATTCCTGGATAGAAACCGGAATGAAGCTGTATATTCACGCACGCCTTTCGTGCACTGATCAACACCAACAGACGCACACGCAGAAAACACGCAGACACACACCACACACCACACCACCCAAAGGACCCTACAACACAAAACACACACAACCAACACCTACACCCCACACCCAATCACTCACTCACTCCCCGACCACACTTCACACAATTACACACAACACAAAACAACACACACATTAGTGCCAAATTCATAAATGCACAAATGAACCTTATATGCAGAAGAAATGCCAGGAAAACGTGTGGATATTGAAGATGTAAAACCTGGACATTTGTTGAATATAGAGGGTGGTCAGAAATAGGGAAATAAACAATTCCTTTGAAAAGGAAGGGCGAGTCAAGAGGAAATATCATGTCCTTCCGGACATTGATTTGCTTCCATGAACGCCATCTTGCGAATCCGAGGAAGAGAGCCAACCGACTACTTTGAATTCAAAAGACTGGAGCCCGGTTTATACCGAATCGATTTGAATGATCTTTGCAGCAAATTAAAGCTACAAAATAAAAATAAGCTTTCCCGTTGATACATATGAGATATATGCTCCATTTTTTCTGACTACCCTGTTATTACTCGAAATTAAATTTAAAACATGATTCTTTATTGTTACATAAAGACAATGAAATGCCGTATGGACAAGTCCTGGTTTGCTAGTGCGATGTTTCCGAATAATAAAATTACAATGTTCTCGTATTTACATAGACTTTTGGTGTCTTAATCGGTTGAGTACTAAATGACTTACGACACGTTTTAATTTTGATAATTAACGTTTGTAAAATCAAATGCTTGTTAACGTGCTTGTGTGTTTGTGATGATGATTTACATTATCACAATTCAATTCGCGCAAAAATGACCCTACGAATTTCATGCATTGACCCGACTATTTGCCGATTGAGATGCACTTATACAGCGGAAGATTTGAAAGCTATGCATTTGCTTTTAGTTACCAAGCAGTGTAAACACATACGAAGTTTGTAATTAATTAAAGAAATCCAGAATTGGTTGATTGATTATTGCAAGAAGGATAATAACGGCCTATCTCCCGAAATGATTAAATGTATGGAAGTTGATGGTATGCGTTACATGATTCACGATATAATTTCGAGTGACATGATCCCCTAGCTGTTGGCGGATTAAGTTCTTGAGAATTCTTTCATAGTTCTATCTGGGGAAGAGGACAAAATATTATCTTAAACATGAGATTTTCACGAACTGCTTTCATACACCAAAACAAAGAATATTATAGGTGCTTGGGACCAAATGCCGAAGTTTGTTAATTAAAATAACAAAATAATAGCTTAAAAAAAAAAAAAAAAAAAAAAAAAATGCATTTGTATTTTTTTTTCAAATATACACACGCACAATACATCTTGCAGAGCTACATTGTGGAGTTTTACTGAAAAATCTCTTAAAATTAAAAAAAGACACTTTTCTCGCTTTTCTTAGCCAAGAGGGTGGCGCCGCAGGCCTATATAGATTACTAACACTAGAAAAATCCCTCTTTTCTACTCTTTTACGGCACATAAGCCCATACTAGATTACAGTTTACTCCGTTATAGGACAATTCGTAACATGGTAACTCTAGTAAATCTAACTCCCACACAATTTGAAGAAAAACACCCAAAATGTAAAAAATACAGTCAGAATGTCTCTTTATACTGAAAATACACTCAGAATGTATCTCTTGTAAGTGCACACATACACACACTCACACACAAAACACCTACCACATCATGCGCATAATCAACCCACATACATAAACCATTATAAGAAGTATCCAGTTAAGGTCCATAGTTTGCCCTGGACCCCCCCCCCCCCCCCCCCAATGGACTGATGTTTGGTTTGGTTGTTTGGTGAATTTTCTTGTAAGTTGTCGTGATGTCCGTGTTGTTTATAAGGTTTTAGCACATTCTAACAAATACATATACTCGGCTTAGACACATATTTCACTTAAGAAAGTAATGATTTGAATTGTTGCACATCATCACGATTAACTGCTTTTCGGAATAAAGCGCAATCAATTTATGTTTATATTGGCTTTATCCGTACTTCATTTGGGTGTCGGGCTGCTATAAGAAATAAAGCAATACTTAACACCTTTAAAATCGTTAAAACCCCGACGTACAGTCGGTTTGTAACGGTTGTCCGTTATGGGGGCGATTTACTGTAAAGTATCTCAAAGACTAAACAAGGTTCTCAAATACAAAGAAAGAAGTCAAATAATTATGAACAAGGTCTCAACTACAGAAACAGGTTTGTTTAATGCAGAGAAACATGTCAAAGGTCAAAAAATCTACAAAAAGATAAGTAAGGTTTCAAATACAATGAAGACGTAAAATAATTATGAAAACGCTCAAAACATGTAAAGTCTCGACTACAGAACAAAGGTGTAAAATGCAAAGATGCCAAAAAAACACGTAAGGTCTTAACTATAGAAAAAGATGCCAAAAAGCAGAGAAGATGTGAAAATCACGTCAAGCGGCTCAGCTAAAAAAGGGTGTTTAATGCAGAGAACGATGTTAAATACACGAACGGTCTCACTTCAAAAAAGGTGAAATGCAGAGAAACATCAAAAACACGCAACAGTCTTACTACAGACAAGATGTTAAATGCAACAAATGACAGTGTGAAAACCGTACGCCTCACTACAAAAAAGGGTGTCAACCCTGTAGTGGTCAATTCCAGCCTGCAGAGAACGATGTGAAATACACGAACGGGCTCAACTCTCAAACAAGTGGAAATTCAGAGAAAATCAAAAACACGCAACAGTCTTAACTACAGACAAAGATGTTAAATGCAAACAAAGCAAGATTTGAAAACCACGTAACGGCCTCACTACAAAAGATGTCAACCCTGTAAGTGGTCAGATGCATTCATGCATAGAACGATTTGAAATACAAGGGACACGAAACGGTCTGAACTAAGAAAAAGGTGTAAGTGCAGAGAAACATGTCAAAACACGATAAGGTCTCAAGGTCTCTTTAGTCAAAACGAACATCTGCAATCATTAGATAAGAGTTTGTCAACATCGTCCATATTGTCAATACAATACGACACTGTGGATTATGCAATTAAATCACCACGCGCTTGAAGCTTTTACTAATGCTGTATTTTATTTTATTTTGTCTTCATTTATTTTATTATTATTTTTATTATTTACTTTATTTATTCATTTGGCAGAATCATCTTTTCTAGATTAACTGAGTAACCAACTTAGTTTGTATTGTAGGAGGCACAGCCCTACTAAGCATGTAGTTTTTCATTCCCCAAGGGTCCTCCCCTGGTCTGACGGGGGGGGGGGGGGTGAACATAGAAAGGTCAACATTGAGCCATATTCCTTTTTTCTAGATATCTAGAGTATCCAAACTTAGGCATACTGTAGAAGGTACAAGCCCTACTAACCTTGTAGTCACCCCCAGGGTCTGACGGGGGTGGGGGAGATGTAAAACAGTTTAACATGCAACACCAAAAATCAACGCACTTTCCCATAGGCTACTGTGCATAATATAGTCCTTTTGGACATGTGTGTGTAGGTCCGTATTTAGATATCTGTTTTGGGGGCGTATTTAAATGGCGTATGGGTGAAGTAATTTTTTAGTTAAGTATTAAATTAAACTTTTTTAAGTGTGACTCACTGATTACATCATTTAGACTACTTTTTAAATTTAGGATTTTGGGTATATGCTAGACTTCCCTATACAATGTCCATAGAGAATAATAGTGGTTGTATATATGATAAAAATTTCTTTGTATTCATTTTTATGTCCTTTTTCATTTAGTATTCGTTTATTTATTAATTGAATTTATTTTGTATTGGTTTATTTTTATTTAATTATTTTTTTATTTATTTTAGTTCTATTTATTTTGATTTTGATTTTAATTTTGAATTTTATTTATTACTATTATTAATTTTTTTATGTTATTTTGAGTACTTCTTTACATTATTTCTTTATATTCATTTTATATTTATTTATTTATATTAATTTATTAATATTTATTTCGTATATTTATTTGTATTTTCCATTGACCATATATCAAGAAATTCCATGGGAAAACCCTGCTTCACCAAACGGATAAAAGAAAAAAAAAGTCAAAACACACGTTGGTCTATTTTTAAGTACATGTGCATAATAATATGAATATAAAATATAAGTAAATATAAATAAAGAAATAAAAATAAACGAATAAATAAAAAAAAAAAACTAAATAAATAAAATAAAAAAATTAATAAAAATAAAATAAAAAAAATAAAAATAAATTTAAAAATCAATAAATTAATAAAATAAAAAGATTATTAAAAATAAATAATTGACGTATATTTCACATCTTTCTCTGGATTTGGCATCTGTAGTTGAGACTCTAACCTGTTTTTTTATTCTATAGTTCAGACCGTTACGTGTTTTTGATGTTTTTCTGAATTTCACACCTTTTCCTATAGTTCAGACCGTTACGTGTTTTGGATGTTCCTCTGCATTTCACACCTTTTCCTATAGTTCAGACCGTTACGTGGTTTTGATGTTTCTCTGCATTTCACACCGTTTCCTATAGTTCAGACCGTTACGTATTTTTGATGTTTCTCTGCATGTCACACCTTTTCCTATAGTTCAGACCGTTACGTGTTTTTACATGGTTGTCTACATTTGACGCCCTTTTCTGTAGTGGAGACCTTTATGTGTATTTGACATGTTTCTCTGCATTTGACACCTTTTTCTGTAGTTGAGACCTTTACGTGTTTTGAGATACTTTTGACAGTAAAGGCCGCCAATAGTCCGGTGTTGTGTAGTGAAAAGTCAGGTGTGTGTCCACGGTTGTATTTGTCTATATACAGTTGGCGCAAAAAGTATCTCGGCATGTTTTTCGATCAGTATTGTGCCAAAGTCCGATAATTTTGAAAGTTTTCAAGATATACATTTTGTTGCCTAGGTCTTTCTCTTTCATTTAACACCTTGCCTTTAACACTTAAGTGATCAAGCGGGTTTGGTTTTACTTCCCTTAGTGCCCAAGGGGGGGGGGGGGGGGGGTCCATGGGATCCACACTAAGGAAACCACTTTCCCGAAGGAATTTTTGCACGAAATTTATACCACATGTGAAGGGTCATAAGGCAACCCCAAATCAGCAATAGATAATGAAATTGTTATTCGGGCTGCAAATTAGGAGCAAAACATTGTTTTCCAAACATGTGAAAATTGAACAAAAAGACGGAAAATTCAAATGAGCCCTGCGCTTACATCAAACTTTTTGAAAACTTATTTTATATTGATATCTATTCTAGAAGACCCAAATTACATATATTTAACACAAAACCTGCAGTTTTAGGGATCCTGTATTTTTACGGGTGTTGCAAAATACACGTCATTTTCCCATAGATTTTCTACAGTAACGGTTTAGCAACGTCCACGACGAAATCGTTTGTTTTCAGCACATAAAGGGTTGATTATTTTTTATGTTACTATTAATTGTTTACTTACATGTATGTGTGAATATATACCAGCAGAATAATTAGCTTTGGTTCTTTGGTAATTAACAATATTCTCAGATGACTTCCGTTAGTGCCCAAGGGGGGGGGGGGTCCATGGACCCCCACTAATTAACTCATTAACGGCTTGGCCGATTTTATTTTTTTTGGCATGAAAAGAAGCGCATTTAAAATTCAGACAATTACAAAAAAATCGGCGCAAAAATCCCACGCGTAAAGCGGCCAGCGCGAAAAGAAATTTTTGGGGTTCCATAGGAACACCCACCCCCCTTGGTCACTTAAGTGTTAAACAATGGAACTTTTGGTTTGGGGGTTTTACGTCTTTCAGGCGTTCTATCGCAGCCGTTTTCGCACGATTTTCTTTTACAAGTGAGGTGTTAAAATGAAAAAAAGAGCAGATTTAGGCAACCAAAATGTATATTGGAAAACTTTCAAATATCGGCGTTGGCACAATGACTAATTGAAAACATGCCGAGATACTTTTGGCCAATGTACTTATGAGGACATCCAAAGAAACCGTATTTCCTGTATGGAATTTGGAATTTCAATCAGACGACACAGCATTTCTTGGGTTTAAAATTCATTACTAATATTTTTGGCCTGCCCCAGGGTGCCAGTCCCTAGTCGCCACCGCAGTTATATACGCATAAATGGGGATTTTAATATATTTATATACAGACAATCTTCATTTTGACTCGGGTTGTAGACAAAGTCGTTTTATATACGAAAGACATAGAAACGGGGCCAAGCAGTGCATTGCGTACGCAGGGACCACAGATGGTGCGATACACTGCAGAGTACATCAACAACCACAAGTGCTATGTGGAACGGAATTGATGGAGCCAGACTAACAAAAGTACCCTGATTCCACAAAGATGCACTTATGGATCAACGGTTATGGGGCACCTTTTAAATGTCTAGAAAAAAAATCAAAGATACCGACATCAACTGTTGTTTAATTGATATCGAAGCTACCTGTTCTGTCCTCTAATGTGAAATTAATTCGATAATGCTGACCGCTGACTTGGACCCTTGTTGATTGTGAATAGGGTGAGAATTTCCAAAAGCTTCATTATATGACATACTGCAATTATATGTTCATCAACGATTGTGCAAAAAACGGAAGTTAGTGATTCTGGCCGGTAGTTAGGGATTGCTTTGTCCCTGTTGCGCTTTTGAAATATCAAGATTGTGAAGATTTTTTTTCCAATCCCTTCAGTGGTAATATTCAGATCAGGAATACTTCAATCGAATGCGATCCATTTTTGGTGGCTATCTTATGTCTCAAATCTGCAATATCCATTTTCCTGTCTCATTTTATTTTTTCACCAAGGAACAGAACACTTTCGGGTTGCTATCCAGTGCTTCAACCAGACTTGCCCATGTAGCCTTGAACTTTTCCGATTCCCTTGAACACTGTTTCTTGTTTGGCGAAGTACCTCCCATTCTTCTTCATCACCTGAGTTCTTATTAATAGACGTATTATGTTCTTGTTGTCACTCTGCAAAGCCATCTGCTAATCCAAGTAGTCGAAAAAGCTAGGATTAGACATAGCTGAGCCACATGAGTATTCATACATTAGTGATAATTTATTATGATGGCATCAATTTTCATTTGCTGATGTAGAGATACAATCGGTGGAATATTGTTTAAAATCCTCAATAACGCCTTTCACATTAGACTTTTTTTTTCTGACGAAGGTAGACTTTCCTCCTGGGCTTATATTTTGATATATGGAGATAATACCATGTCAATCACCGCAGCGTCGGGATATGCAATGCCATCACGGGTGACTATAAAACAAAGACCCAAGACCCCCAAAGAACCAGACCCCAGCAAACTATACAACAAAGGACCCCCTCAACATAAAACAAGCACCCACACCTAATATAAAACAAAGGACCCCCTCAACTATAAACACAGAACCCCTCAAATATAAAAACAAGACCACCCTCAACTATAAAACAAAGTCCCCCTAACTATAAACAATGACCCCTCAACTATAAAAAAGTACACACCTAACTATAAAAAAAGGACCCCCTCAACTATAAAACAAAGACCCCCTCAACTATTAAAAACAAAGACCCCCTCAACTATAAACAATGACCCCCTAACTATAAAACAAAGACCCACACTAACTATTAAAACAAGACCCCCCTCAACTATAAAACAAGCCCCTCACTATAAAACAAAGACCCCCTCAACTATAAAACAAAAGCCCCCTCAACTATAAAACAAAGACCCCCTCAACTATTAAAACCACAGACCACCTAACTATAAAAACAAAGACCCCTCAAATATAAAACAAGGACTCCCCTCAAATATTAAAAAACAAGACCCCCTCAACTATAAAACAAAGGACCCCCTCAACTATAAAACAAAGACCCACCTAACTATAAAACAAGGACCCCCTCAACTAGAAAACAAAGACCCCTCAACTATAAAACCAAGACCCCCTCAACTATATAAAACAAAGACCATCACAACTATTAAAACAAAGGAAACCCTCAACTATAAAACCAAAAGAACCCCCTAACTATAAAAACAAAGCCCCCTCAACTATAAAAACAAGAACAACCTAACTATAAAACAAAGACCAACCTCACTATAAAAACAAAGGACCCCCTCAACTATAAAACACAACCCCCTCAACTATAAAAAAAATAAAAAAAATAAAAAAAATAAAAAAAATACCCCTCAACTATAAAACAAAGACCCCTCAACTATAAACAAAGACCCCCTCTAATATAAAAACAAGACCCCCTCAACATAAAACAAAGACCCCCTCAACCTATAAAACAAAGACCCCCTCAACTAGAAAACAAAGAACCCCTCAACTATAGAACAAATACCCACCTAACTATAAACAAAGACCCCCTCAACTATAAAACAAAGACCCCCTAAACGATAAAACAAAGCCCCCTCAACTATAAAACAAGACCACCTAACTATAAAACACTGACCCCCTCAACTATAAAGATATGGAAAATTATCGTTAAAATAGTGGCGTAGCCGGGGGGACGTGCCCCCCCCCCCCAAACCGTGATGTTCCGTCGGTACCCCCGGTCGGTACGTTGTCTAAACATCTGTAAGCTGTTGTTTTGAGCGCGAGGTGCACGATATGAAATACAGAGAAGTTAATAACAATTGGTTACTGGATTAATTGGGTCCATACTAGACTACCTACTCTTATCTTTACGTTGGCTGTGAGGTTGCATTTGCGAGGCGAAGGTAAAACGCGAGCCGGGGAAAAATTGTGTGTTGGTACAATTACACGTGCCGGTACATCCACAATGAATCTGGGCCCCCTCGTCAACAAAATCCTGCGTACGCCATCTGAGCAGAGTCGTTTTTCTTTTATTTCTTGCGATATCCGGTTTAATCGTGTTTATTTTGAGATGTTAAATGCTCCATTTTCATTATCCTCATTGTCAATTGTGCGCTTTTTGATGAATGAATCTATCCAGGACTGATTGGCCATGGGAATCAAAGGAAACATTGTTCATTTTGATAACATACTTCGCAGAAGTAAAACTCATTTTTCACTATAAATAATAATAATTTATAAGTACCATTTATTGGTATGGCATTGCTAAAGGTTGCACATTTATGAAGTGATAAAATGCATCTCAATTTCTTTCTGAATGATCAGTGATCAAGGGACATACACTATAGTGTATATGCTACATTGACTCAAGCAATAATGACATTATTGACAAGTAAATCCTCCACCAAACACCTCCCCCTTTATTTGCCCCTCCTCTTCCACCTGGTATTCAAGGGACAAAGACTTCAGATTCCCCTTGTTTGTTGGAACTGCAGAGTCTTTGTATGTCCATGCAGTTGAATAAGATGTGAGGTGGTATAGACTGGTTATCCCGCCCAGTTTTGGATAGACGTTTCAAATAGAATTCCCATGGATGCAAACGAGGTTTTACAATTGATTACGTCATGCACTGTATGATGTTGTTAAGCAGCGCAGGACGGAATCAATGGGCAACTCTTTTGCATACTTGGGACATTCATATATGAACGTCTATCCAGTTTGGATTGGCTGCGCCTCGTTCGCGATAAAATAAACTTTGAGGTTCTACTGTGAGTTCAATAATTTTGACTGTATATTTCATCATTTATTGAAAAAAGAAAACTAATGTGAACAATAACTCTACGTTGGTGGATGGTTGCTTGTAAGCTCTGTGACCCAACAACTTTTGATGAGAACCAAGATCTATAAATTAGTGGTGGGACACTCATTTCTATTCAATTCACCAAAAGCTATTTAGAAAATACAAAAGAAGGGGTCGAGCGACCTATGCTAACAAAACGTTAAATCAAAAGAAATGGGGTGACGCGACAAGTTACTGTAAGTTAAGTTTTGGTTTCTTGCACAAAAGATGTTAGGTCACCGTCTGCCAAACAACTCTTTCTTTCATGGATTTTTTGTTCATCTTTGTTTCCTTTTCGGTAAAATGATGAAAGTAGTATATGGTCAAAGTTTATTAAACGCACAGTAGAAGCCTAAGGATTTATTTATTCGTGTGAAAGAGGAAGGTATTACTGTACTTTGCCGTCGTGAAAAATATTGCTAATATAATCTGGTTGATGAGCACCTGAAATCCCTTTTATCCGGAAGTACAGAGCAGTGTATTCCAATTAAGTTTGAAAAGCTAATTGTAGTGCTTACCTCTGCTACCGAGTGGATTATGGATATCAACCAGGCTATATTGCTCGAGTCATGTCATGATGTATATCTACTGGTCACTGCTATTTAGGAAAAGAAATGGTGATGACATTTTATTCATTTTCAATCAAATGTTGCTGCAAATTTTGCCACTTGACCATAAAACCAGGGTTGAAAGGTATAATTAGACAATATTAATGCGCAGAAATCAGTACTTCGCCGATATGCGTAAAAAAAGTCATGATATGCAAGCATCTTTCTCTCTTTGATCCCATGGAGTAGAATCTCAATGGCCCGACGATCAATCGCTGTCAGAATTCTCAGACCACACAATGATTATGGGTGTGTGTAAGGCTGTTTTGGGCAATCCGGTAAGGTTGATCCCCACTATGTTTCACACAGCTGTGTATGCACGGAGCGGAGCTGACGAGGTGGAGTACAAACACGTGCGTTTTAGTATTATGCAAATAACTCCATGAGATGGCGCCCAAAACAAGTCGTTTGCGCATATCCGGTAAGGTGGATCCACAAATCATGTCTTACACACAGATGTGGGATGCTGGAGCCGGAGCTGACGAAGTCGAGTACAAACAAGTGCGTTTTTAGTATTATGCAAATACTCCCACTCCCTAGTATTTCGCCAAAACAACAAGCTTTTTTGGCAATCCGGTCAGTTGATCCCCAATCATGTTACAACACAGCTGTGTATGCCAATGGAAGCGGAGCTGACGAGTCGAGTACAAACAGTTCGTTTTATGTATTATTCAATGACTGAGTATGGCGCCTCCGGTAAGGTGATCCCCAAATCATGTTAACACACAGCTGTGTAATTGAGCGGAGCTGACCCATGATTATTCGCCAAAAACAGCTTAGGTTGACCATATAGCCGACAAGCCGCGCCGCTAGTACCAAACATCTTCAAGTTGGACAGAACAACTACTGTTTTTATTTCAAAACTGAGATAACTGGAACATAACTATTAAAGCTTTGATTACAGCTGAACACAGCTTTTCAAGAATTTTCTTCAAATACTTTTAAAACTGTCTTAAGTTACTTTAAAGGCGTGGAATTCCCATTTTACATTAATTAATGCATTCCAATGCACATTTATTATGATTTCCGAAATCATCCCTTGACACTACCATGCACATTTCGTCTAGCATCGAAAAAAAAACTTGAAACTTGTGAGAAATCAAATGGCGCCAAATCAACATTTTTTTTTTCAGAGTTAGCGGTACCATAAAGTAGAAAGTTTGAAGAGATCACAGATGAAACGGGTGGTATCGCTTTTATATCGGGCATTGCCAATAAATCCCCCTAACATTACTCAATAGTAAATGAATCCATTCCCATAATTAAAATTAAGGAGACAAGAAGGTTTTGGTTTTGGCAGGAATGTAATTTTTTGAAGTACAATGGTACGTATGCAACACGTATATGGAATGGAGAGTATGCAAGGAATTCAGAATTGGTTGGGTCTTTGTTTATGTTGAGGTTGGTCTTTGTTTTATATTGAGGGGGTCTTTGTTTTATATTTGAAGGGTCTTTGTTATAGTTAGGGGGCTTTGTTTTAATAATTTAGGTGGGTCCTTTGTTTTATAGTTGAGGGGGTCTTTGTTTTATAATATGTGGGTCGTGTTTTATAGTTGAGGGGTCTTTGTTTTATAATTGAGGGGGTCTTGGGTCGTTGGGTCTTTGGTCTTTGTTTTATTAGTCCATCCCATGCATCACAGAACAACACACCCTTCGACATTACAAATACAGCTTGTAAAACTAAATTCAAACTGTTTTCTATTGCGCTGGTTCTTCTTGTTGGAAAGATGACAAATTGGTGTGAAGTCAGACACATCAGTTGGATGCTCGTTTACTATACTATAGCCATCAATATGGAGATAGACTTATTAAACCCAATTTATAACAAGGGATGTTGAAAACTTCCATCAGAAGGAATATTGATGTTGTTGTTTTACCCGTCCTTAACAGTGATGAGTATTTTTATTCTGACTTATATAGCTGTCTGTCATATGAGGGTAATGCATTTGAAAACAGTTTGAAAATTTAAACAATTTCATTTGGTTTTGCGTGATTTCAATGGCAATTTAAACCGAGCTCGGTGCTGGTCAGATCCCCGGGCGGAAGCCCTGTCACCAGACAGACAAAAATGCCGGTCAGCGGTTTTTCGTAGTCATCCGAGGCTATGTCATCACAGAAAACTCACTGAGTTAAGGCCTAATTCATTTTTTTTTAGCCAAAACCGTAGCATAGCCACAATTGTACATAATTAAAGCAGGTAACTAGGCTTCTGGGATAATTTCCAGTACATTGAAATGAGGAATCCCTGTTAATGATTGAATCATGTCATGCCACCAGCATATGCAATGGGAAAATTACAAGCCTAACTTCGTGACAACCACACCATCTAGATTGGCTCGACTAGAACTTTTCAAGACATAGTCGCTTAAAGGGCAAACTTGAGATGTCACGTAACAGGTGTCCTAAAAATTGAAAATTGATTTTTGCATTGATGCTAAAGCTTTCTGTCAAAAATATACCACATCTGAAAGGATCTAAGCTGAAAATTTCTTTGGTTAAAAATTGGATTCTGATTTTCTATAGGAGCAAATAGGAAATTCAGCTTATGTTTTATTGAAAATATAAGCATATAAAAGTCACCTTTTGTTTTCACTTTTAAGATTTTTTTGTAGCCAAGTAAAAGTTAAGAGTTCTATTGAGTATCTAATCTAAATGAAAATATACATAATATGGCAGAAAATACAGATGCCTTAAATCTCTCGTTGCACCTTTAATGTGAGATTGTGAAATTTGATACAATTAATCGCGCATTCTAATCCAACCGTATTTACCATACTTGCACTGTCGTTGAAATTCACAGTTGTAGACGGGCACATCCCAGGTCATGACTAAGTTATTTTCCTGCCACATATCCGCTATAGTGTTTTTATGTTGTATAAACTATATTGCATAAACTATATTGATTTTGTTTTACTCAAAAAATCCAACTGGCGACCACGATACCAATTTTGACTAAATATGCTTTAAAAGTTTGTATTTCCGTCGTAAACTGCATTCAAACAAAACTCTGATTTTCCACTTTTGGATTCATTAGGTCTTTGCTTTTGACAAATTAAAATTTTAAATGATCCAAAGAATTTAAAAAGGCTGCCAAAACGCTCAATCTAAAAACGGAGTACCTTAGTATGGTCGTAATGTATATGATGCATTGTTAAAGTGATTTATTGGTATGAATCTATCGGCACATATATAATGAAATATCCCTAAAGAAACGTACCAGATTCATACCAACAAATCCCTTTAAGTTATCGTTGAGCTACCACAAGGAAACCTATAGGGATATCAATTTTTTTTCTCACAAATAAGGACTTAAATACCCGGGGGGAGGGCCACTCATGTGGGAAAATGTTTGTAAGCACGCGCGTGAATTGACTTTCAAAAATTACCCTAAACTAGGATGCCAAAACTTCTTCAAACCGACCCTAAACAAGGATTTTACCCAAGCAAAGATACCCTAAGCGAGGAGTCGGATGAAATATATACCCAAAACAAGGATTGATAATGCTCAAACACCCTAAGTGAGGATTTGATATGAAATATATCCCCTAAACAAGGATGGACATTGCAACTGGATCAGGGGTAGTTATTTTGATCATTTTGAACCAAAATAGCTGATTTTTGGTCCAGGCCCATGCTCATCAACTATTGAAACCCAAAGAAGCCAAAACACCAGGAACCATCCAGAAACCATCCAAAGTATCAACTTTTGTTTACAAATCGTTATTTTGACCATTTATATTTTGACCAAAATAGCCGATTACAAAATCATTGCTTTAATTGAAGTAGGATATTTTTTAAATGTGGATTTATAATTGAGCATCATTTTTCTACTGATTATCATTTTTTATTACGTTTATGTTTTATCAGTATTTTCTAATATTTATATGACCCGCTGAATTAATTAGTAAAACAAAAGCTAATAACAAAATCCGAAATCAACCAATTAGAAAAGAGCTCACTAAACCCCCGCCCAAGTTGTGACACACGCCTTTCTTCGGTCGGGGCCGGGTTACGCAAATGGAAAAGTTACGATGGCCTGGGTATATCCAGGGATATATCGGCGATAAAGATGGCTTTATGATGAATCTTTGATATCAAATCGAGCTTTCAATTATGACAATTATTCTGGAGTTAGTACAAAAGTGAAAAACGAACGTTAATGTTTTAAAATTACGAGCACTATCTTGCGACAAATTTAATGCTCGATGTAGTTATCGACGGACGCACTAACTCATCTGTTACTTCCGGGTATAAAAATAGAACGCTAGACGGCGCGGTGCAAAGATGGCACAAAATACGGCCGACAAAAAATGGTTTGTAAAATCGCTGTATTATGTCAATAAGTAATGAATATATCACCGCTAGTTGGATCATGTTTAACAAGTACCCTAAGCGAGGATATTCCTATTAAAAAACACCCTTTCTTCTGCTAAATCAGCTATTTTGAGACCCTAAACGCGGATCCGCGCGGATCCGCGTTTTGCCTTTCAAAAGCACCCTAAATCCGCGTTTTCTTTCACGCGGGTGCTTACAAGTATTATTTCGAGTGGCCCCCCGGGCTAAAATAACATTTAATTCAATGTGGGGAGAGGGGTAATCTTGTTGCTTTACATGGTGCATATTACACTTATTAAAAACTATTGATTCTCTTAAAAACCTCCGAAAATAAAAAATGACCGTTTTTATTTAAAGTACTTTTTATTTAGTAAATTTTTGATCTCATTTTTGATTTCTTTATGGATGCCAGTTTGGGAAAATTATAGGTTTTTTGGTAAGAGTTAAGATAGTTTAATAAGGCATCATAAAGATTACGATTACATTCTAAGGATAAAGACCTGGTTGTTTACCCTAGCTGTAGTTAGCGGGTTTTTTGGCAGCCATTTCGAATATACACATACTATTTTACTACACTTTTCAATCAATTTGAGAGGCTAACAAAAGCAAGAAATCAAAATACAGAACTAGGGAAAAATCATACAAAATAATGGAATCAATTATCACTGCAGGCCCTAAAAATGGAATGGTCTACCGAAAGAGATCAAAACCAGGTGGTAAAACATAGAGAAAGTTTCTGGCTTTTATTATATTTGATTTGATTCTTGTTATTAACTATGTTCTACAGTAAGTATAGTAAATCTCTACTCAATATTGTATTTTTCAATTAATGTCATTTTCTATAAATATCTTAATGGAGTCTTTGTAACACAAAATTTAAGTATTTATTAGGCTTCTGGTATGTGATTAATAGCAACTCTGTTTGATAGATTTGTCTCTTCTCGAGGTGTCGTGTCGGTGTGAGACTTCTCTATTCTAAATGTCAAAAGAATCATTTAATTTTCTGATTTTATTTTTGCAAGGTGCATGTTTTTTTCTGGTATTTAGCTTCCCGTTCCATTTTCTTTTGAGGTACTAGTTTTACACTTCTGTGTTTTCTTTAAATAATGGATAATAATTATGATTGATGGCTGATTACATTAATCTTGCCCACTGTGCACTTGTTAAATTTACCTACACACCCAGTACATTTACTCTACCCCAATTCCCCAACGGCACACACAAACCCCATCTGGTATATTTACCCTATCCTTTGCACAACTGATAAATTTTATTATCGCCTGTAATTTACCCAAACAATTGCTTACTACGTATCTACATAGCAAATTGACCCTGTCCATTCTCCTTGAGGAAAAATAATTGATCCAACGAGTTTATCATTCTGCCGATGCATCTTGTTAAGGGTTATTTTGCAATCAGGGAATATGGTCAATCTTATTAGGGGCAATACTGAATAAAGCCTGTCTGTGACGTTACTATATTACAGGGGCGGATCCAGGATTTCTCAATAGAGGGGGCGCTAAATTTTCCGCTCGGTTGTTTGAAATTTTGAAGAGCGGGGAGGAACATACCGCGACCACTGGGCGCCCACAAAGCTAGATCTACACGGCGCCCGACGCCCTGTACCGTAGTTCTTAGCAATCTACAGGGCGCCCTGTGCTTAAAAAGGCATTTTTTTTTAGATTTACAGGGCGCCCGACGCTCTATGCAACGCTCGGCGCCCTGTGCTCGACAAAAAATAGAGGGGCGCGCGCCGGGTGCGCCCCCCTCTAAATCCGCCCCTGTATTAGGTACATATTTATCCCGTTTCATGGGACATTTCAAATTCATTGTTTAATGTTTTTGTTCATAGTAAACAGGGAAAGCTAACAACTTTACTGAACTGAGATAAATGTATTTTTCTTTAATTGCCTATTAGAGTAGTTCGTTCTCTTGAAATATGCTTCGAAAGTGCAAGAATATTAGTCGATACATCGAGAAGCTCCAAAAAACAAGAACTTGTTGTCCAGAAGACGTCCAATACTGTCAGAATTTGCTAAAATGCAAAAAAGCATATAAAGTTTGCCCACCTGATACAAAAACAGCCCACAAAAGCAGTCAGTTTGTAGTTAAAGAGACGCAAGGAGATTTCCGGAAAGTGCGTCGATACGCGACTTTTGCCTATTTAGAATGCTTTCCAACATGTCCAATGTAATAAATCACACATGAAGTGAAGCCGGAAACGCCGTCTTTACGTATAAAAAGAGGATTTATTATTTTCTGCCGTGCACGACAGAAAATCAAAGCGCGCTTCTTTATGGAGGCTAGTATTTGGACTGAAGATAAACCTTCGAAACCTCGGAAGGTGTCCTACAACCTATCAAGTGAAAATTTAGAGAAAGTTGTATCCTCAGAGAATCTCTTCGTGCCCCTTTAACAGTGAAAGAAATTTAGTCAGACTGTACTAAAATGTGAAGAAAGTACTTGAACATTAGCTCAGTTGGCACAAGACTACGTTGTATTAGCCACGTATCTGGAATAAAGTTTGACAAATAACTTTCAGAATTGACGAAATAATTAATTTAGCGACTATTCTGAAGCCATTTATGCTCCTGTCTCTGTATTTCTGCTGAAGCACAATCAGTTTCTTTTGTGAGGTCTCCGCCATAATTAATAGACATGGCAAGCTAATCGAGCGTTTTTCGCACTCCTGGATTTTGGAAAATAACCCATGTTTGTAAACACAATTTGACATTCGTCACGATATATGTCCAGTCAAGAACTCCTAGTACAGCCTTCCCTCATTAGCCTTACAATCTTAGCCTTCCATCCTTAGCCTTACAATTTTAGCCTTCAATCCTTGACAAACCAGTTGGTATTATTATTTGGATTTAATGATTGGGAATTAGGTACCTGGTGTCCCCAAAAAGTTACATAAATGATTTAATTTCAAATTCAAGTTAAAGAGATTCGAAATATCTTTTTACTTGTATTATACATGTATAATCAATATAGTCCATTTAAGTACTAGTACAGGTGGTAGCAGCTGCATAGCACGCATTCTTGGACTGCTGTCAACGTTCTAAACAGGTGTTGTTTACGTCCCTTCCCAATGTTATACAATTGCCTATTCAAAGCATTACATAATGTGTTAAAATGGATAGGTTTTCTAGTACTGAATAGTCCCGGTGAACAATTAAACTGGTACAGTATTATTTTGGCTGGCATCGATAGTACAAGTAGAGTACTATATTCATATTCCCCGACAAAACAAATTTGAGAGCACTTTCTATGGCCATGTTCCAACATGGACGAACACATTCTGCAAATCAAACCTATGAAAAAATGCACTGTTACTTCATGCTTACCTTTGTCAATTTATCAATAAGTCACGTCCTTGCAAAACTAAGTAAGATAGGAAACTGAAAATGAGCACAGACCTTGAAGAAAGATTTGTAATTGATTCCCAAGAAAACTGCAAATAATATATGCACTATATTTGACTGAGGATATTTTTCTACAACTATGTATGTTCTATTTATTATGCTCATTATTAAATTGGAGAGAATGATTATGGCATTTTTTATTACGGCAAATGTCACAAGTTCACACTTTCGGAGGTCGCATTTCAAGGCATATTTTATAAACATATCAGAAAATCATAATATAGCCTCTCATGTACACCTATAATGTAATGGAATATAATTAAACTTCTACAAGAAATATGTTTCAGGTCTCAATAATTGACAGCATTTACCCAGTCATTAAAACAATTAGAGCACATTCGATAACAAAGACATCTGGAAACTATAATTTGGAAACGACTTTGCTCGCTCAATATTTTAGCCATTTATAAAGAAATACAATTCGTACCAAGTTCTTTTTAATAAACATACGTGAGGATCACTGTGACTTTGATTTGATTATCTACAGGTGTCCTTTGCTAATTTTAGACTTTTAATGCTGATAGAAATAAAAACGCAGAGTTTTTTTATGAATTGCAAGCTGTTTCAAAAACAGATATTTTTCGGCATGACTTAACATTAATTTTACTGATGCAAATTGAAAAAGTCATGATTACTACAGTCATTAATTCAGTAATTCAGTATTCGTAAATATACGAATATCAACAACAAACTTAACTACACTTCTCATGTCGTGTGTTTAGAAGAGTAATTGCTTAAATTTTAAACAATCTGTAAATACGACATAACTCAATTGAATTGGACGAGTACAAAACTGACCCAAACTGGTCAAACACTCGCCAACAGATACCGCACTTTGGGTTGGAACCGAGGGTTGGAAGAAGGTTGCGTGTAGCCATACGAGTCACAATTCCTAGGAAATTAATGTCTCCTAGCAGAAATTCTAGCCAATGAGAGCACTCCTTTCTGCTGAATTTCTCCTAAGTGAAATTCGCAATTTCTCCTAGGAGAAATTCGAGCCAATAATACAATAGCGCTCGTGGCTCGTGGGCTGAATTTCTCGTAGTAGAAATTACTTTCTCCTAGGCTGTCATTGGCAGAAATTTCTCGTAGGAGAAAATAATTTCTACTACGAGAAATTCAGCCCACGAGCCAGTTAGGCCACGTGTAGTTATGACTCGTATGGCCAGTGATAGAGATTCATTGGACGTATATTGTCCGCTGATGCTACTAATTACTTTTATGAGTCGTTACCGCGAATACCGAAAGAAGGATTTCTTGAATTGAGATGCCAAAATCTGTGTCAGCGGAACTAATTATGAATTTGCATTCGATCATTAATATGTTTTATAGCTGTGTGCACATAGTAAGATCGGGACTTTGAACTCAAATGTACCCAATTCAAATGAGAGAATGAATCACTTGCCATATTAAATTAACCCTCGTCTCACCAAGCCTTTGTGCAACACGGCCGGCTTACTAAGGAGAGGGGGAGGGGGCTGTTACCACTCCTCGAGAATTCGTTATAAAGCACTTGAAACTTATGATTTTGATACCAGTGGATAGTTGTTGTCTTTCTCCTTTGGGACGAGGCTATTAGCGATCGGGCCATGGCCCTTTAAAGAACCTTTAATAAATTGCACTTCAAACACAATCTTTATGTGGGTTACACCCGGATGTATAAATATGGTGACGCTATGCAATTTAGCGCGATTGTTAGATAGTCACGCATAGACAGCTAAAGTCAACCATGTGGCATATCAATCTCTTTAAATATCGAAATCGTGACAATTTATCCCTGCTTCTTATCGTGGCCAAACACAGTGGTTCTCAAATAAATTTATGATCCAGCCAGAGATGGGTACAACGTCTGGCTGCTTCACTGAATTCTGCAAAGGTCCTTGTTTGTGCATTGTTGCTCCAACAGTGGGCAGACCAAGAGATGTTCCAATTTCTGTGGTGCTGTTTCACAACCACAGGTAGTGTCTTGATCTGCTTCCAGGTAGCCCCACTTCTGCAAGGAAACTTTAGATCGGCCAGTTGTCGTTCTCAATCTGTTGAGGCTTCGCCATTCAGCCCATGAGGAGTCGGCTCCAGGTGGATGATGCTCATCAGGTTCAATTACCAATAGATGTTACTTGGTTGATAGCAAGTCTTTCTTTCCACAATGCGACTCTCTTAAGCTCTTTAGAGACTGATTCAAGAGGTTGGACTTTGCTTAAGAAACTCTCTCTGGATTTAAGGCTGTTGGCAGCAGGTCTCTGTCCAGACATAGGGTGCTTCACATTAGATACTTGGCAGCTACGCTCTTGCATGCTCGCTACACTACGACGGATGTTTGGTGGAGCAATTCCTGCTAGGATGTATAAGTTCTCCGTTGGTGTTGGACGAAGACACCCTGTGATAAGCCGGCAGGAGGCATTTAATGCTGAATCAAGCTTCTTGGCATGGGTTGATCTTTCCCATACAGGGCAAGCATACTCTGCACATGAGTAGCACAGGGCAAGTGCCGTCGATCTTAGGGTATGTGGGCGAGCACCCCATCTTGTGCCAGTGAGTTTGTTAAGGATAATTATTTCTTGAACATACTTTACTCTTCTTCTTCTTGACGTGGGTCTTATAAGAGAGAATGCGGTCCAAGGTACCTCCTAGGTATTCATGTTATGCAATGCTCCAGGGGTGTACCAGACCAGGTGACGTTTGGCTTCACGGTTGCGTAGATGGAAAACACACACCTGTGTCTTGGTTGGATTTGCACGTAGGTGGTTTTCCTCGTAGTAACGAGTGGGTTCATTCAAAGCTTAGGAGAGTCTCTCTTAAACAACTGTGAAGTTTGCATCTTGTGCACTAATTCCAAGATCGTCAGCATAGATAAAACTATGGTATGGATGTTGAACAGGAGAGGTGCAAGCACGATGTGGTAGACCATTCTTGAGCTTACGGCATCGGCTCTTCTTCGCTCCTAGTTGAACAAAGAACATCCTGTTTGAAAGCAATCCTTTGATTAGTTCAGTCAGGATACCCTTGGTGAGTTCCAAAATCTTATGGAGTAGGCATCTGTGATTAACAGTGCCGTAAGCTGCTGATAGATCAACGAACACAACTCCGGTTACCAATCCGTTCTCAAAACCATCCTCGATGTGTTGAGTTAGGTTGAGTACTTGGCTAATTGTTGATTTGCCTGGCCGGAAACCTGTTTGTTCTGGTATGAGAAGAACTTGTAGGTATGGTTGAGGAGTGATATTGATAACTCTTGGGATTAGATGGCTCTTTCCCAGACGTTAGGAGTGCCATAACATGTGATTTCCTCCAGATCTTTGGGAACCTGTGGGAAATAAGGCAGCAATTGTAGAGCTCAACAAGCCATTCCTTTGCTACTGGGACAGCAGTAATTCCTTTTTCTTTTTCTTTTTCTTTTTTTTTTTTTTGCTTGTTGGATCCCCTTTGGGATAGCCCTCTCGATTAAAATGTTTACGGAATAAATCGCAATTTGATATTGAGCTTTATTCCGTAATCTTGATTTGGAGCATATGAACTGCTGCCTCGTGTATGGTTGCGTTTACATGTCAACCTTACTCTTGGTATTCCTAAAATATAGATCAAAGATGCAATGAAACCAGCCATATTACAACCCCTTAAATTACCCCCAACTATTGTATAAAAGCACCTTAAATCGCCTGATTGATATGTGATCGCGCCCTTACAGACTAAGGACCAAGCTTAAGCAGACAAATATGAAGATATTTTACCGGATTTACTTCTTCGCGGAAGCATGATAATGATCAATGATGATAACATCTTATGAAAGTCTGATATCTGATTTCTTTGTCTATCCCGCAGCGAGGCCATTGGTATTGTAATAGGTTATCTTTCATGTTCACGAACCTTCGAGAAGGTAATGTACCAATCATTTCAAAGGGTTGCTTTAGGGTGGTTTGGAGTGAATCTTTTATTATCTATTTTATGAAAAATGTTCCCTCTTTCGTGATAGAGAGTATTGCCAGTGGTATAAATGTCTTCGTTTGCACCGTGAGGTCATTTCTACTTGGATTTCCATACAAAATAGATGTTTATAATACTAACAAATTTCTCGGTGATAATTCAGATAGCCAATATTGCACAGGCAACTTCTACAAAAGAGGTAGCAATGTATGCATTTTCTTGACACAAGATATGTTCTACAGTCTACACATTTCAAGACAGCGGATGCATCTTGCAATATTTACAATGTTCAACAGTGTGTTGATCTTGGAACTTCATCTCTATTCTTGACGACTACAAAAGTAATGTAACGAGATATACACCCGTCCGAACGATGAAAGTCCTCTAGGAATACCAGATACCTTTAACCTTACATTGAAATTTGTTAGTGGTGATTTGGGATGAAAATTAGTAAATGTGGCACCAAAAGAAAGAGTTAGTAAGATTTTTTTTTAAATCCTTAAAGTTCCAGTGATTTTACTCAAACTTCAAATTATTCAACTTATCAGAATGATTCACCACTTTAAATATTGGAAATTGTGACTATGTATTTAATATCTAAGGTTCACTGGTGTCATTTGTTTTCTTTTATTTAAAGACCTCGTATGTCATACGAATTGATGCACTATCCAATTTCCATCGGACACATTCAACTATCTTCTATGTGAATAAGATAATATTGATTTTTGTAAAACATACCGTATAGTAATTACGCTATAATGTTTTGCAGCACCTCGGTCCGCGTCCGGTCATTTCATCAAATAAATAAAAAAAATGCCTGATTGTGTAAAGATTTGACTTTATTTACTAGTACTCGTCAACTTTCATGTCAGTACGTCATTTAGAGTGAAACAACGTTGATTTTAAATCTTAAACAAATTTAACGAAATGATAATGCTCAGGAGAAGATATTCGTAGAAATGCATGCGAAGATTGTCAGAGCTGGTTATTTCTTGTCTAAGCTGTGCCGATAAGCCATAACTATGTAATTCAAACTATGGTAAAGTAATTGCGTTTCATTTGAGCCTGAAAGAGCTTGTCCAAGGCAACACAAAAGAAACATGCTCACTTAACGCAATTGTTGCATGCCAACCTATATAGTATTACAACCTTGTTGTCTGACCAAATTTCCAACCTTAACACCCCCCCCCCCCCCCCCCAAAAAAAAAAAAAAAAAAAAAATTTCCAACCTTAACACCCCCCACACACACACCAGCTTGGCTAAGTTGGCATATGGACAGTTCAAGGTGTCGTATTAGTAATAACACCTTTTTGGGTTTTTTGTTATTATTAAACAAATAGTCAACTACAGGGTGTGCACAAAAATGTGCAGGACAAAAGCGCCCTCGTTGGAGATGAAAAAAAAATAAATAAATATAATACTGACGTATTATTTATATCATATAGATGAGTTGACATGTACGTCAACGCCGGGCAACGAAAAAGCACTGCCCGGCAGTATGCGTGAGCATCTGCAGGCTTGTGCTTTTAAAATTCGCGCTCAAACAGGCGTGATAAGGCCATTGAAAGCTGTAACTGTATGGGCATATTCTTTGCACCTCTAACATGTCTGTAGACCGGGTGCTAACTTGTGTTTGTAAACGTTGATGTCACCTCATCTATACAATGAGGTATTGGCTTTTGAATACATTTACAGCATCTGATTGGTTGCTGCAATCCAGAGATATGGCTAATGTTCTAAGAAAGGATGGGATATCAATTGTTTCACTTTTCACAGAATGGGATACAAAGTAAGAGTATCATGTCGATAGGTTGATAGGGCTTATTGATTTAAAAACACAATAATGCAAAGAAACCGGTTAAAGCAATATTAGCACATTTTTTTTGAAGAGCGCCCCCAATTTTTCAAAACTTTTTTTACACGGTTGCATTGGTAACTGGCTAGTAAACCACACCTGTGAATGGTTAAGCTCGAAAATGTCTGTGTCTCACAAACGAAGGAATTTTTAAATCAGAATAATTATTATCGGGATCCCGATAATAATTCAACGGCTGCTGGAGACGGCCTTCCAATATGAAATAGCCGGGAATTAGCGCCATGTACGTGTCTACGCTCATCCATTAGTTCTTATATTGGTTCAGGCAAATCAAGTTAGAGGTTATTTTCTCGAGGTGGCACTATTTCATCATGGACGGACATAAACGTAGCATTTCCAGCTCTGCCGTTAAGTCTAATCTGGGATCCAAATTCTTATTACAAAATCGCTTATTTTATGATAAATACGCATTTTTAGCATTCTCGTTCGCAGGTATAGGTTCCTAGACAATCACCAACGTAACTGTGCCAAAATTTTGAAAATTGGGGGCGCTCTTCAAAAAATGTGCCATTATTGCTTTAAGACAACATGTTTTAATTAGCTGAATAGATATAAGAGCATTGAAAACATATTCAGCGAGTGTATGAATAATATTAATGTTTTCGCTTTTCATGAGTTCTAGAAACTTTTCAAAAGTCGGGTTAACCCAAAATATAGCAGAGATATATTCATATCTAAGACCTGAAAAGAAAGGGCTTTAGAGTGGAATTCATCTTCAATATTTCCATCATTGCACAATTCACAAAGCCTCTCTGTGGCATTAATATTTTCCATCTTCCTGTTTCGATCCGGAGAGGATGATCAGAACACCTTAGTTTTGTCATAGCCCTTCTTTTACCAAAATCTTGAATACACAAAAGGTATTTTCAGGTACTAATAGAGTTTTGAACCGACTATAAGATCTTACTTTACTTCTTGAACTGATATCAGAAAACCAGTTTTGAAATGAAATGTCCCTAACTCTTGTGGCAAAAATATCTAAGAATTGATTATAATCACCAACTCCCTGTGATAACCAAACAACGAAATATGATGCATACAATCACGGAAAAGTCCAGTCAAGGCAAAGGCCTGGAATAAACTTACATGATGTGTTATTGGATGAATTGGATGAAAGTAAACACACTTAAATGAAATCAGACCTCAGATCTCGTTTTGGGGAACACCTGATATGTGGAATCTCTCGTTGCAACTTTAAAGTAAATCCCATTCATGTATTTTGTTTATTATATCAAATTTGCATTTACTCTTGAAAATTAATTGTTCAAATCGGTGCATTGTCTTAACGTGCCAGGCTGCGATCCAGCATGGTAAATCTTTGTGCATCAAAAGCTTCCACGTAGGAGACCAATGTGCGACTAACGTGTACCGCTCAACACTACACAATACGAAAAACAATATCGGCCAATCAGTCACGAAACTCGTCAAGCAAAGATGCTGCCATTTTTACAGACTTGTAGTGTCGATACAAATCATGGATTGGGTACGGGTATGGGTCCATTTTGGTACCATAGCGTTACCGAGCATTACAAGTTTTGAAAACGCTATAACTTTTGGAGTATTTTTTCTCAATAAAGACACTTTGTGAGGAAATATGATACTCTAGAATGTAGAAACGGTCTAAGATATTAGAGTAAAGTGTTAATAGGGTTATGGAGGGGTTGGAGGGTTGGAAGGAGCTGAAAGGGCTGGGAGGAGTTTTTACTCATTTTTGACATTTTTATTAATTTGAATAACCTTTACAAGGAGTGCAGGGCTTGAAGAATGAGAGAAATAATGGGTGACACATTCGTACGGAAAAAAATGCAACATGGTATTGTGCTTTTATTCGGTTATATTATGTTATACAATAATGGGGCACTCCTAAAACCATTAATGCTCCGATCCTAAAAATAGAGACGCTCCTGAAACAATTTATCATGTTATAACCCCATAGTATGAACCCACGATAAATACCAACACTACAAAATTGCATTTTCAAAACAAGAATTATTTTGTCAGGTCAACGTCTTCTTGCATAAAAATAATTATAATAATATAATATCAGGCAATACATTCCGGTATCGACTCTCAAGGCACCCAATATTATATAATTATTGCACTTCTCCTAATACATAACCTAAATCTTGCTTTAAAATAGTCTTTTATTATATTTCGCTCTGTTTTTCCTTTCCTTTTCCTTTTGACGTTTAGCAAATATATCGCCTGCTGAATCGCCTGTAAAAATAACTCATTTTTCTTCTCCTGTTTGAGACTATATTTCGTTACCTATTTTGGTTGGCAAGTCTTCTATTTTCAACCTCATAGGGCAAGTTGCCTGAAGTCAACACTTTCCAAGAAAAGAACATCTGTTTAAGTAGCGCAGTGAATAAATGAGCGAACTACTTGTGCACTCCAGTCTTTTGACAGCGTGTTCTACCCCCACTCACTCGAGCCGCTTCGCATTAATTGCTTAGCCTCCCGACCTGTTATGAGATCCTTGCGCTGTTACTGTTAGAGGTGTTCATTTATTCAATCATGTTAATGTGAACATGATTGCCGAACTAGGTATGCAAGGATGTTGACTCCAGACCCTTTATCAAAAAGTGTTCACTTGAATTACCTGCGCGCTTTAAACGACACGCTTGGGTACAGCACAGGCAATGCAACTGGAAAACTTTTAAAAATCATAGCTCTATCAAATGTCGACCTGCAGTTTTTTAAAGTGCATTCTTTCGTTTCCTTTCACCTCTCTTTACCTTTATCAAATTTTCCCAGTTTACATACATCTACAGGTTAGTAGGCACTCGTGTGCTCCAACTCGTTACGCGTTATGCGTTATGCTATAAAAACATCAACCAATACACCCTTTCCGTAATTGTCACATCCTGGCTTTATGCGGGAGTTTATTTCAAGGACAGCGCAATGTCTCTCTTTTGTCTCATTTTTACAACATAACGAAAGAATCGACCCTCCCTCGGGTCCATTTTTTTATGAAAAGAAATTCGAATCAGTTAAGCAAAACTTACGAAGAACGTGGAAAACAATCAACAGCATCACAGGACGCAATAAAAAGAGATATATCCAACTCAATTCAAAGATGAAAAGGGTGAAGTAATTTCTGATCCTCAAACAATTTCAAATGAATTCAATAGTTTCTTTGTGAATGTTGGGCCAAACTTAGCTTCTAAAATAAAGTGTAATGGCAAAACATACTATGATTATTTAAAGACTCCATCAACGAATAGCATGTATATGAAACCAATTGTGTTGATGAAACCATAAACATTATACACGAACTTGACCAGAACAAGAGTGCTGGTCATGACAATATTGGTAATTATGTTGTAAAAAGAATAGCAAATGAAATATCCATACCTTTACCAATATTGTTTAACCTTTCTATCACTACAGGCATAGTCCCAAACGAGCTAAAATTGCAAAGGTAATCCCTATTCACAAAAAGGATAGCCCCGAAGTTTTCTCTAACTACAGACCAGTTTCTGTTTTGCCATGTTTTTCAAAAATACTTGAACGACTGGTTTTTAACAGGGCGTTTGACTATATCAATAAATTCAACATATTAAATGACAAACAATTTGGATTTAGATCCAACCATTCTACCTATATGGCAATTTTTGGAATTGATTAATAAAATTAGTACATTGGTTGAAAACAATGAAAGCACCATTGGTGTATTTCTAGACTTACGAAAAGCCTTTGATACAATAAATCATGATATTTTGTTATATAGTTTTCGAGGTACTGTTTTAAAATGGTTTACTAACTATTTGTATAACAGGAAACAATATGTGTATTACAACTCTTGTAAATCATACTGTAAAGAAGTATTATGTGGTGTTCCCCAAGGTTCGATTTTAGGCCCCTTACTTTTTATACTATATGTAAATGATATTGTTAATACTACCAGTATCCTCCAATTCGTCTTGTTTGCAGATGGTACTACAATTACTTATACACACAATGATATTGTATCCAAATTTGATTTAATAAATAACGAGTTGGAAGAGGTTAGCAATTGGTTCAAAGCAAACAAGCTTTCAGTTAATGCAAGCAAGACAAATTACATGATTCTTGGTACAAATCGTAAAACTACTTGTATAAATGATTGTGGGGAAAATGGAAACATTATATTTGACGATACGATGCTCAAACGAGTAAATGAGACAAAATTTCTCGGAGTGACAATCGATGAAAATCTCACTTGGAAAAAGCATATTGAAAACATATCTAAAAATATTTCAAAAGGAATAGGAGTAATTAATAAACTGAAACAAAGGGTTATGTATTCGTTACACTGTACTCTGATACTTCCCTAAATAAACTACGGTATTCTAGCAGGGGGTAATACTTATAAAATGTACTTGGACAAAATATTTAAACTAAAAAAAAAAAAGGCACTGAGAATAATCTCATATAGTCATTATTTGAGCCACTCAGCACCTCTTTTTAAGAAGTACAAGGTACTTAATGTTTATGATACATTTGACATTGAAGTAAGCACCTTCATGTATAAGCACTTTTTACAAAGCAATTACCAGAAGCCTTCAAAGGTTATTTTACTAGCCAGAGAATAGTACATAGAAACCAGACAAGAATTAAGCCTACCGATAATTACATGATCTGTCAAACAAAAACTACCTTTGCAAGTAAATCAATAAGAGTAGCAGGCCCGAAAACATGGAATTCAATTAACAAAACTATGAGGATGGCAAAATCAATTAAAAATTTCAGATCACAAATTAAAAATCAACTTTTGTCAAATTATGTTTAGTTATTGTTTGGCTCGTTACCTTTGGACTACCAATTTTTATGCGGTATCAAATTTGATGTATTTGTTTGCATAAATTTTTGTTAGCTGGCTCCTGGTTTGACGTTGTATTGTGTTTATATGTGTTAAGCATGATGTTTGCGTCTATTGTTTTATAGGCAACATGTTAATTTCAGGTGATGCTCGTTTCAGGCCGTTAAGGCCTATTGAGCATTTTCCTCATTCATTGTATGTGTATATGTGTATATGTATTTTTATGTATGAATGAAAATCAATTTTGAATCTTGAAATCTTGATGAAAAAACTAAGCGACCGAAATAACACTAGACTCAGCACGGTTAGCGTAATTCCAGGAGCCCTGTGTAATTCGCGTTTTGTCGACAAGTTGGTTGGTTGGTATAATAGAGGGCGCGGTATTAGGACCGGCATGACCAGGGGGTGACAAGCTGAGGTCTTCCAAGTTTTTAGTTTAGCATTAACCAAGTGCGCTTTGAATCAGAGACAGAGCCGAGACTAGGGGCAGTTACCAAAGATAAGAGAGGCATTACGCTGGCCTTGAGAGGTGGTCCCGACCGGACGGTCCCAAAAAACTTGATAGGCCCCCGCATCAGGCCAGGATGTGACAATTATGGGAAGTTGTATAGGAATGTAGGTTTTGGCAATGCGTTGTATAATTAAGCAACGCGTCGTTAGCCCATAAAGCGTTGTGAGAACATTTACCTTCCGGGTGGGATTTCAATAGGAATAAGCTGCAATACACAATGTTCCACCACATTCTCCATCGACTGCGTCCCGGTGTCATATCCCAGCGGGCATAGTCGTTTAGAGCGACGTCGAAACGACGTTGGCACGTCGAAAACAGGTCGACGGTTTTTATAAATTTACGTCGAAAATGCAAATTGAATCGACGTTTTAAGAACGACGTCAAATCGATTTGCATTTTCGACATAAATAGTGTGTAAATTTCTAAAACTCTCGACGTCTTTTCGACGTTCCAGCGTCGATTGCACACTGGGATATTACAGCGTCCGTGTGACTGAATGTCCTACCACCCATCTGTCTATTGTGTTCTCCATTGAGTGTTGTATGCATCATTTGTTTCAGCACTGTACCCAAATGTCCTAGTCTACAAGGTCACGGTTTATTCCGTACATGTTGCTATGGTAGCTAGGACACTCTCTCATGGGGGACACTCAGTTTCTTTACACCGGGATGCAGTCCCATCATCCAACACCAAGGGACAGTATTTTTCACTACTTCCCTAAAACCATGATGTATGTGTTACTATTCGTAGCCACATTTTAAAAAGCAGATAATGTCCCCGGAAAATAACAAATTTCTTCACTGTTTTGATCATAGCGTCATAGCTGGACATGAACGGCGCAATTACCAATCAGAAGCGCCGTTTAATCATGGTATGTATGAAAAATATATCATTGGGCGAAGTATGAGATTTTTCAAAGTTTTAGCCGAGTAAAACGGAACAGTCAAAATTGTACTGTTGTATAAACATGTGCAGGCAATATCACACGTCTAAAATTAATGATACCACTATAAAAAGAGAACAATACATCAACATACTATGAATAATAATCTGAACCCTCTCTGGCGCTGCTTAATTCCCTCCTATTTGTGACTTTTACAATAGCTGCGGCTTATTATAATGATGTGAAAAATGATTAGACGAAAAAGATTTAGTTTTGAATTTCAAAGCTGCGTAAACATTATGTGAATACTGCGGAAGATTGACGACTGGTGTCTCATTAGTGACTCTGATTATCAGGACCGTCGGCAAATAGGGTTAATGAGAGAGAATTCCTCCGCGCCTCGGAGCACTATGAGGGGCCCAGGAGATACGCCGGGGCCTCAAAACGTGGGTTTTGTCCGGGCCTGGGTCAACTCTCTCATGGCGGGCTTGCTAGTAACCGACAATTCACGTGTTGTTTAATGAATTTTACTTATGTTTTGCACGATTTTAAGAAAATAATATTTGACGATCTTATGTACTTATCAGTTTTTAATAATTGACAAAAAGATATTTCATTTAATCCCCTTAAAAATCAGAAAGTATATCAATCATGTGAAGTTCAGTCACGCAAGCGACTTCTAGGTAGATATTAAAAATCTAACTCCTTGAGAAGATTCATGAGGTGCACTGCGGCACGCTGTAAAGATTTTACGAGGTACACCGAACTTGTTTTATTTGCGGCGTCTAATCGCCCCCCCCCCCTCTTTGAACGAGACCTCATTTCAAAGTATATACATGTCTCACTTCTTGCAACGACTTAACCCTCGTCCAACCAAGGGTTTTTGTACAAAAAAAAAAAAAAAAAAAAGATAATGTCCCCGGAAAATAACAAATTTCTTCACTGTTTTGATCATAGCGTCATAGCTGGACATGAACGGCGCAATTACCAATCAGAAGCGCCGTTTAATCATGGTATGTATGAAAAATATATCATGGGGCGAAGTATGAGATTTTTCAAAGTTTTAGCCGAGTAAAACGGAACAGTCAAAATTGTACTGTTGTATAAACATGTGCAGGCAATATCACACGTCTCAAATTAATGATACCACTATAAAAAGAGAACAATGCACCAACATACTATGAATAATACTCTGAACCCTCTCTGGCACTGCTTTTCTTAATTCCCTCCTATTCTCGAATTTTACAATAGCTGCGGCTTATTATAATGGTGTGAAAAATGATTACACGAAAAGATTTAGTTTTGAATTTAAAAGCTGCGTAAACATTATGTGAATACGGCGGAAGATTGACGACTGGTGTCTCATTAGTGACTCTGATTATCAGGACCGGTTGCGAATAGGGTTAATGAGAGAGAATTCCTCCGCGCCTCGGAGCACTATGAGGGGCCCAGGAGATACGAGGCCTCAAAAAGTGGTTTTGTCCGGGCCTGGGTCAACTCTCTCATGGCGGGCCTGCTGGTAACCGACGATTCACGTGTTGTTTAATGAATTTTACTTTAGTGTTGCACGATTTTAAGAAAACAATATTGGACGATCTTATGTACTTATCATTGTCAACAAAATATTTATGTAACTTGAAAGGCTCTTGAAAGAGTACAAATGAATATGATACTCTGTAATAATGTGCTTGACAAAAATTTCATTTAATCCCCTTAAAAATCAGAACGTATATCAACCAGGTGAAGTTCAGTCACGCAAGCGACTTCTAGGTAGATATGAAAAATCTAACTCCTTGAGAAGATTCATGAGGTGCACTGCGGCACGCTATACAGATTTTACGAGGTACACCGAACTTTGCGGCGTCTAACCCCCCCCCCCCCCCCCCCCCCCCCCCCCAAAAAAAAAAAAAAAAAAAAAAAAAAAAAAAAAAAAAAAATCCAAATAAAAAAAATAAAACAAATTCCAAATAAAAATGTTTTCAGGCGGTATTGGCAACTATAGAAAATCCAAGTAAATCATTTTAGAGTGGTGGGTGTGCTGGGTTAAAAATCGCATTTAGAAATTAATCCAAGACTAATCGCTTGTTAATTTTAATCTAGCTGTAGAGTGTCAAAATGTGAATGTCTCTCTCCATACTTGTTAGTACACGATGCATTTACATTTAGTACGGGACCTGTTACAGTAAGTACTCGGACTAAGCTATACCCTGAATGACTACGATCAACTATGTTTCAAATCCACACATAAAAGAACACAGAACTTTTCTCGTACAGGTGTTTAGGCCTCATATATAAACTATTATGTTACTCATCGGCAAGTGTTACAAATTAATGCAGGCCTATATGGATATTATATCTATACTGGGAAAATGTGTTTTCCATTTAGAATAGTTAAACTTCATTTAATTTAATATTGTCCACGATACACGTGTTCCCGTAATTAATTTTAAAAGTATTTTACAATCATCATGCATGCACAATAATAATAATAATAACAATAAGATTTATAGAGCGCCTTTAACAAAGTAGGCAACAGAAAGAAAAAAAATATGTAAAAGCTTGGGGTCCAACAACAGAGCCCTGGGGGACTCCATAGAGGAGGTCTTTATCATCAGAAAAAACTGAAATCCGTAGCGTTGCGTGATTCAAGCTTTAAAACCTTCTTGAAAAAAAAAAAAGTTGGAAGGGAATCCTACCTTGCTACATAATGTAATTGAAGAATGGAAACTGTTACAGGAATACCCAGAGCAACGTTGTAGAGGCATCTTAAACCCAAAACGGGTTGAGAGAAGATACCCTGCAAATAAACTTAACATTGGCATTTTGACAGGAAAGCAGTCATTCGTAAAGTGCATCAATTCTACCACAGGAAGAAATTTCCCACATTAGATAAACTGTTCACCACTCTTCGTCAAGATATTAACCTCACTGGTGGGAGAAGGAGTCTCTGGAAACTCTTATAAAGCCTTGGATTTAAATTTAAACATCAGAATGGCATAAAGTTCCTGATCGAAAGAGCCGAAATTCTTTTACTGTGGCATCAATATCTACCGAAAATTAAAAAGATCAAACAAAAGGACATTCACAAATCATATATATCTCGACGAAAAATAGAATAACCCCAGTCACACCCTGAAAAAAAGTGTTGGATAGACAAAGATGGAGATGATGATGGATCTCCACACCACTGGAGAAAGGACAGCGGTAAATAATTCTGCATGCTGGAAGTGTTGATAGATTTGTTCCCGGAGCCAAACTCAGCTTTGTCGCCAAAAACTATCAGGGGATTATCATAACGAAATAATGCTAAACATGTCCAAGAATGGATGGAAACACAATTATAAACATCTCAAAGCTATCTTTCCGCATTGGGAAATGCTCCGGAAATGTCAATGCTGTGAAACTTCCGACATCCAATAGCCAAAAAAAAAGATATGCTACAAAGTTCAAAAGCCGGACTATTCCGCATTTCCCGCCAAGTATAAAAACGAAAAAAGGAGCTCTACAATGTCCTCAAGCAAAATAAACCAAGTAAAGCACAAGCTCAACAATATGAAATTGACATTCTGGCTAAAAAAATACAGCCATGAAATTGCACGTTTGCCCCTCTACCACGTGACTTGAACCCTGAAGAGCTGATATGGACCGACATGAAGGGTAACGTTTCTAAGAACAATACAGAATGTAGTATGATAATGATTAAGAAATCATTTGAAGAGGCAGTGGAACAAATTACAGCTTCTGACTAGACAGATGCAGTGCGACACATTGTGGAGAGCTCTTATTGAACAAGTTTTGTTGAAATTAGCAGAGGATTCTGACAGCGAGAGCGAATCGGAAGCAAGTGAAGATTAATGAAGGGTAAGTTGTTATTTAAAACATATCATATGGCATGCAGCAAACTGTTGAATACAACAATTATTACAATCAATCAAATAAATTATAGAACAATACACAAAGACACAACTTGCAAATATCTGCATAAACTTTATAACGCCCGCGTGCATGATATAGGCCCAGACGGTAAACGTGAAACATATCCAGTTTGGCCTCTTGAGATGTTTGATTCTGCGGATACAAAATGCCTCCTCTCCCGAACAGTGGACTGTGACCAAAATAGGTTTTGGAAGTCTTACGGTCGCTTGGGTTTACTACAGTGTAGTACATGTTCTAGATTTAGAGAATCAGCTTCCAAGAGCATCTCGGTCTTGTTTAGATTATATCTCTACATTCTTTCCGGATTTCTTTTCTGCGTGTGGATAAAATGTTATGATAACGTTATGAATCTAAAATAGTCAATATTGGGAAATATAATGTTTATACTTAATTTAGGAAAAATAAGCACTTTATTTTAAAAAACTTTGGACAACCACAGGGATTTTGTTTTTGAGAAAAAAGCATTAGAATACTGTGGTTGAATAAAGCTTTCTATCGAATAAAATATCTCATTTCCGGTCCAAACAACTAATCCGATTTTCTCCCGTAAACATTTCAGTAAACCCTCACAAACCTGTACATTTCATTTAGAAGCTCTTTTGAAGCCATTGTGGGGGTTCCTGTGTCTGCTTTCTTCTGAGGTACAATCGACAAGTTGTCGTAAGCAGTACATTTAATCCGCCATATTTAAGGAACATGACAATCTAATCAAACGTTTTTTCGCGCTCTTTCATTCTGGGAAATAACATTTGTTTGAAAAACACAATTTTGGCACTAATTATGTAATGTGTAGTCAAGAACTCCTGGTTCAATTTGTAGTCCATTTGTGATTATAAAATAGATCTCTGCATGTTGCAATACTCCTCTGTCTTAGGTTTGATTGAAAAATGTTTAAAATGGTCTGTTTACTTCGGTCTTTCGACTTACGGGCATTCGAAATCAATGCGTGTTTAGTTTTGAGGTTGATTAAACTCTCAACCTTAATTAAATTGATCTCAGATGGCTGCATTGATCTTGGTTGATAAAAAAGTTCAACTGTCATTATTCCATATAGGCTTTCATGCATGAACAACATCTCAACTGGATTGGAATTCGGCAGCCCAGGAGTAAAGACGAACAGAAGTGACAGATTGGTAAAGGGATGAAGCTAACACTGTGTTTATTGGTGTTAAATATCGTTTATATCTTCTGATGCAAGTTTATACAGTTGATAAGTGAAGATTTCAACTAAGTCAACCAGACAGAAAAAACTTACTTGGAACAGCCGACGTTATCGGTTATACCGTCACCATTCAGCTTCGTTATGACGAAGTCGTTTATTCCTTTTGTCCATGGCGTGTGATAAGACGACATTATCAACCAGGGCCGCACGTAGGATTGAGTTTCTTTGGAGGGACGGAACTTTGAAAAAGTGAACCTTTTGCAAAAGTGGACCTAACTCCCCCATGGTACTTTTTGAACATCTCATCATCAAAAAGTGGACTTTCTTGTCAAAGTTTATCTAAATTTTGAAACTTTTTATCAAATATTAGCAAAAAGTAGAAACTTTTGCCCCTTTGTGGAATTTGAGGGTGCTACCGCACCCACCGCACCCCCTTGCGTGCGGCTGGGCCTATTATGAAGGCTACATCTAGTGACGTTATCTCCAGGAGATCCAGGTCTCAAGGTCCGCTTCATTACAACGCATTTGAAGCATCATTGTTGGTTACTCCAAGAAAGTTTATATGGTTGCCTGCTTTGAAATCTTCGCTTATCTTGCCAACCCAGATGAATGCCAGTATTTATTACCAGCAGAAATAGAGAATGAAAGAGTGGCAAAGTACTTCCAATTTGTTTAAAGAGCAACCAAATTAATATATTTCTCCGCACGTTTTACTTTCTATTTCTGATAAATCGTATTCACCAAATATCTGAAGCTAAACACATCTCAACCCTTTAGAAGACACAACGCATGTGTAACATTTTGAAATGGAAATATCAAAAAGAAGCCCAATTATATTTTGCGCATTTTGAAACATCATGTGCGTCAATAATCTCAATATTTTGCCATGGCAGCCATTTGAATGAAAACGTTCACAGGTTCCAATGTTGTACTGAACAGCTTCTCCAGTCACCAATGCGATATAATAACATTCTCTGCATGACTGAAAGACAAACACACTACTAACAAACATAACAATTTCAATGGGTTAAGTGCAACTGTGAAACCTGCATCTTGTTCATTGAATAGACCGCTATGGCAACAATATGGAGGGTTATTGACGCGAATGGACTTCTGTTTGTGATTTCAGTTTCAAAATTTTATGTAATCTTCCAAAAAGGCAACAGTTTGTGATGCGTTCACTTCGACACATGACCATCTTGCCTAAACAGCTCAAAGATACACAAGTAGATGTTTTGAGGATAAACAAATCTCTCAATTCGCTGTAAAAGTGCTACGTAATAGGATTCGTTGTCCCAGCAATCGATCCAAACAAATCACAGGGCGAGGACACATGCCATACAATGAAAGATTTGATTCACCCGCGTTAGTAAGCCCCGTATTGTTTGGACCAGTTGCCGGGACAACGAATCCTTTTGCGTGGCACTTCTACAGCGAATTTGCACTTGATTGTTGTATAACACCTCCTGAGTTGGAGGTTATTGGCCAAACAAGCAGAAACGAAAACCAAATCCGGTCGTCCTAAACGGCAAGCTTCATTGGATTACTTTCGTGCACGATATATAGAAGGTACTAAATTATCTTTTACTACATTAAAAGGCGTTTTCAGTTATGGATTTACTGTCGTACACGATAGAAGGTACTAAATTATCTTTTATTACACTAACCCTATCACTACCAAAACTCACTAAAACTCAATGAGCTGAGGCTAGAAAATGCACAAAGTCCAAAAAGATGCGATGACGTCATCGTACCAACACTCATATGGGCACAAAATCGCTGTCAGGGGCAGCGACTCCTCGCGGCTTGTCATCCCTGCTCATGGGAATGGTGCGCCGGAGGCTGCGGGTTCGAATCCCGCCACTGATGTCCAATCTTCTTCAGCTTCTATCCCTTTACCTTCCTATCGGGAGGTAGGCTAGAAAACAAAAGACTGTTAGGGCTAAATAGAAGGCGTATTCAGTAATATCACTTTAGTAATCATTCTAAATATTTTTCTTTAAATCGGTTTCGAAACAAAATGCGGGCGAATTTTGCGGGAAACGTCCTCGCGTCTTTTTACAAAAAGATGAATTTAATTCAATGAGTAGAACAATGATAAGATTAAGGCTCTCTCCACACGATCGTGACCTATCATTGCCCACTATTCACACCCCGACATCTCAGTAAACTTGAAGTTTATTATTATTTACTTGGGCGGCTGATACATGCGAAGAAAATATTTATATGCAAATGTATTGCAGTTATTCAATCTGGTATTTCGATACATGTTATTTAATCTGCTGTTTACAAATTCCTTGCAAGCAGAAGAGTTTTGTTACTAATGAAAACGTCATTCCTGGATGCAGCTAAATGAACACGGGGGTAACATTTCCAACCTCCTTCTTGCTCTTTAAATCTCAGAAAAGAGAAATTTTGTAGAAACTTTAAGTGTGTTTATGCAAATTCAAATTTTAAATTTCAAGATTCAAGTTGAAATTGTGATCATCTCATTAAAGGTGCAACGAGAGATTTCAAGTCATCCATATTTTATGTGATATGTAGTGATTTCAATATAGATTAGATGCTCAATATAGATTCCCTACCTATTATTTGGTTTCAGAAATAACTTAAAATGAAAACAAAAGGTGATTTGTATATGCTTATATTTCAATAGAAAACATAAGCTGAATTTCGTAATTGCTCCTATACGAAATTAGAAATTTTACAATTTTTGTACCAAAGAAACAATTCTTATGTAAATCCTCCCAGATGGGGATATCTTTGATATAAAGCTTTACACCAGTGCCAAAATCAGAATTTTCAATTTTTTCGGGACACCAGTTATTTGAAATCACTCGTTGCACCTTTAAGATACTTCGCTCAAATGTGTCGCTTGCTTCTCAAGAGAAGGAGATGTATTTTACAATGGTTGAAGTATTTCATGTCATACCTTGGTCAATATCTTGGATATATATAAAAGCGCACCTTTTTTAAAAAATAAATGATGCAAAAAATCAAATAGAAATCCAAACAAGCTTGATCATCAATAACCATATGACGTCACCATTTTTGGTATTGCGTAAATTTCCTTTCTTTCAAAACAAAAATGTTATCGTATTGATTTTAATCATCGTTAGACAAGTAGGCGTTTTATTGTTTTTTTTTAACCGAATATGAACATTATCATACGAAATATGTATTGGAACCTCAAGGTACCGTAAACCACATATATTTACATCTTTCTTTGTGTAATTTAAGATTAAGAAATTTCAAATAATTGAAAGCTTGTCTCCGGATACTTGTATCAGTATTATCAAAAATCGATAAATTAATTTGTTTTGTTGTAAGAAGATGAAATCACGTGTGATACTAAAATGTAATTTGCCGTTTTTTGAAATGATTTCTCTAAATGTGAGTTCAAATGTCAATTCGACAAGGTATGACTAAGGAACATTTCTAACCTGTTTTCATAGGCAACTTCACCTTAAATATGATCAATTTATATTCTGAACGGACCCCACATGACCAGTCACATTTAAAAGAACGAAACTCATATATTTGACTATGTAGGACGACATTAAATCGATGGCTATGGGCAAGCTCTTATTATAACCTGATTATTTCGTTTTAAGAAGACGAAATCACGCGTGATACTAAAATGGTCATCTGCCATTTTTAAAATGATTTTCTTTAAAGCTGTGAAATGTCCAATATTAATATCGACCAAGTTATGAGAAGAAAATTCTAACCTGTTTCAATACGAAATTCCCCTTTTAATCAAATGAATTTGTCTTTTTGTAACGAACAAACATAATCAGTCACATTTTA
Source organism: Ophioderma brevispina (assembly GCA_023653785.1). Classification (NCBI taxonomy): domain Eukaryota; kingdom Metazoa; phylum Echinodermata; class Ophiuroidea; order Amphilepidida; family Ophiodermatidae; genus Ophioderma; species Ophioderma brevispina. Next base: position 62,521 of record JAMKCH010035387.1, read on the forward strand.
AAGAACGAAAGCTCATATGTTTAGACTACTAGTATGTAAAACGACATTAGATCGATGACTATGAGCAAGCTCTACGTTAATCATGTCTTAAGTTTTCCTACGAAACTGGGTAGGTAAACGAGAAAGAAACTATTACGTACCATTTAATACGACTGGTAATATATTGCATTTGTGTACGGGTTTAAGTTAAATGAGTGTAGCTTACCTGAAATCCTCCTTGCGGAGAGTTAGAATTGAAGAAGCTGCTGGAATAATTTGTTTTTCTGCAACAGTTGGAACGCGGAAAACTTCTCTATCGTTGCCCAAAGCGCACGATGTAAGTTACTTGTCAAAGTGCGGTAAAAGATATGTCCAAGTGCCGTTTATACAAACCAACACCGTCCATTTTAGTTCGTCTAAACAATATATCACGTCTCTGGAGTGACCAATGATAAACAGTATTCCATCAAATGGAATATTTAAAGTGCCCGCAACATTCCTTAAAGTATCCTCTGTAGTTGACATAACATGCTTGAAGAAACACGAGTTCTTGTGGTGATCTTATATGACAGTTCTCCAGGGGTGATTTTTTGCGTGTGTGTTGATATGGTTATGAAGTTAACCATGTGCAACTACCAGGGACGTTGGAAACAATCAAATTGTTTAGCAATTGTTGATAGCTATTCATTTAACAGGAGAATTGCCGCCTCGCCGGGTAACGAATTGGGCATCTCATCACGTTAAAACGTGTTCCTTGAATTGGTCGGTTAACACAAGAGCTGAAGTCAATAACAAGGTTCAATAGTAATAATGATGAAATTTATACGTGACGCAAACCTAAAACAGTTTCCAACCCGGTAGTCACACTCCGACTGAAACAGAACTTGCAAAAACAGTCAATTAGTCGGAGAGAATTGTTTAGTTAACAAATAAGGTAACTTAATTTAATAAGAAAATAGGGCTATCTGACCAATTTGGATCAACATCATAGGTCATGATTGCTCTAAATTAAACGTAGAGGAAAAAATATAACAATATGTTGTTAATTCATTTATTGACTATATTTCATATACAATGTGTATTTCATAGATCGATACAAGGAACATGTTTTATTGGTAGAAATAAATGTCATTTTAACATTTCGTAATTTACGGTTTCACGGTCAAGACATTTGTAGCAGTCTATAGGCTACATATTGGAAAATTACAAAGTTAACGTGAACGAGTTGTGCAGAAAATAAAGGGTTAACGCAAAGTAAGGTATCAATATTTTATATTTTATTTTCTCTACATTAAAATGCCAACAGAGGAATGAAAATGTTTTATTGTCTATGCTAAATTTAGTCTTGGAAAGTTTGGAATAGTTTGAAAAATGAATCGATTATAACATTGAACGTTATCACTTTTGGCGTTTTCATTGGAGTGAATGTGTTGTCAACAGGGTATGCTTTTCAGCACATATTGAAGTCTTTTTTAAACATAAAACTAATAAACATTCTGATCACTTAGTCAACCTGTACTGTACATCTCAGCCTCGACTGTATTTAGACAGTGGTCGTCATAACCCATTATATATTTTATCGAAATGTAAAGGGAAAAGAACGCAGTGGTAAATAGAAGAATAAAAAGGATCCTGCACTGCTATTTACACCCAAAGGACAGATCCGTTTTGTCCTATTGTTTACTGAACCATTACAAATTGCTGAACCAATAAAAAAATGACTTTTGGGGTTTATGCGCTCCGATTGCAGTTTTTTTAACTACTAAGTCCTAAATCGCACAGGAATGAACTTAACATTAAACATTTTTACTTCTCCTTAAAAGGGAGAGGGTTACTTACTACTTGGTAATATTGGTTTTGTGCCTATCATAAAATAACTTTTTTAGAAATGAAATGGTGTAATGAATAAAAAAATCAGCAAAATATAGATAAATTTACACTTAAAGACCTATCAGTGAGTTGCTAAATCAGAAAATCGAAAAAATCAGCAAAAATCAGATTTTTGCATGTTTAAATGTAACACGTCAGGTATCCTAACATACCCTGCAATGATAACCTAGAAGCAACCTAATAAGGACAGAATCGGACATTTTAATCATTACTGTCCTTTCGACACTTACTACAACACGTAATTGAATGGGAAATCGTATCTTGGAACACTGCCGTTTTCTTCCTTTTTCTGCAATTCTTCATTTGGAAAGGTAACTTATGAGATTCTACGACTTATCCTTCACTTTGAAGATATTCCTGCAAATTTCAGATTTTTAAAATCACTGTATGTGTCTTTAATGCATAAGGGGTTGGCACTTCCAATAAGAAATACAAACTGAAAAACTTGTTCAGTAAGAAAAAATTAGGGGCAAAAACATTGATTTTAATTTCGCGTCAAAATGTTCGAAAAAAGACACCTAATTTGTTTCTGCATTTTCTACGGCCTTGCTTCCCCTATACTTTGCTGATTGCTTTAATTGGTGAAGAATGGAACTATATTACCATATAAAGCCAAACATAATGTCGCACGCCATTTATATTTTTATGGTTACTTGTATAATTTACCATAGTTCCTACAGTAAATCGCTACATGATGTATATAAAATATATGGGCCAATGGCTACTATACTTTGTTCAGATTTTTTTAATTAATTATTTACTTTGTTTATGTCACTAGGTGTATGCATTAATAAAATTCAGAATCACAAGTAACTCTGATAAGATTTTTCATTTTTGTCAGGGGCCACTTCCGTTAGTGCATAAGGGGGGGGGGGGCTCCTAGTACCCAACCTATTAACGCAAAAACGACGCGATGGATTTGAATTTTGTTTGCACCCGCAAGCTCAACTAAAGTTAGACAAATACAAAAAATATAAACCAATATATTGCAGCGTTAAAAATCGCCGGCTGAAAAACTAAAGTTGGGTACCTAGGACCCCCCCTTATGCAGTTAGTGTTAATAACCTTAACTAAACTCATCAAAAACAATGTTTTTATATTTAATAACAATTTGGGTACATTGTAACTTTACAAAAAATCAATTTTCCCCTATTTTAAACATATAATATCAATTTCGTCACTGTACAGTTTGTATTGAAGTGTTGTCATTTTTTATACTCGGCTGATGGTACAATTATCCCTTGAAATACGCCAATCCCATTTATTACATTTTCTATTATTCTTTTACAATTTAGACCAAAAGTAGTTCAAGACATTCGCAAGGCTTTAAGAAGTATCCTTTAATTGGTACATTGTGCATTGTACAAAACCAATGTTTGAAGATATATTTTAATGAATGTTCTATAAAATTTGAGAGAAGAAAAAGGGAAAACCATTAACCGGTCACAACCGTGATTCATAAAGAAACACAAAAATGGCAACTCTGTTCCTCCCTCTCCTTCCGCTCTCTTATCTCTGGTGATGGCCGTTTAGTGACCCCTGGGACACTTAAGTGACCGTGACAAAATTTCACTAAGCAAAGACTTATCGGAATTAAGTGGAGAATGCTGACTTATTCCGTAAAAGTCTGCTGAATTCATCGGGTTTAGTGTCCCAGGTCGCTTAACGTTCATACCCTTATCATTATCGAATTTGAAATTATTACCATAATAAAGTTTGGACTGTCTTTTTCAATCTTCTTATCCATTTTCAGGGGAATTTGTTGATGTGCAACAGGAAAATGATCCATGAAATACGCAACCGACTGCCCTGCACATGGCAATTCCATAAGTTCCTGTGAGTGTATTGTTTGAACCCCAAGATTGGTGGCTAATAGTAGAACTCTACACAGTAAAGGAGTTCTTTTCATGAGTCAAAGGGGTGTTTGTAATTGTGACCAAACAGCCATGATAGTTTCAGCAGTGTCCCCCCCCCCCCCCCCGTGGTTAAACGCTACATAATTGTGTAACTAGAGAAAAAATATATAAGATACAATGACCCGTAACTAATGAAAACATTAGATACTTACATATTTAGAAGATCATAAAAATAATGATAGCCTACTTATCTCCAACCTCAGTACACTATCATCTTCACAAAAATGTATGAGCATTTCTGAATGGTAGCTATAACCAAGTAAGGGACAATGATGATTAGACAGCTGTCAACATTTTAAAATGACCCAATCATGGTCGAAAAAAATAATTGAAAAAAAAGTTTGCATTCACGAAATTTTTTTTTGAATTTTCAAAACCATATGGTGGATTTTACCTTACAAATCGATTGAAATTTGACCCCTTTTTCCACCCACCCACCCCCCAAAGAGGAAACCCCCCCCCCCCCCCAAAGTTGCAAAATGATCTGTCGGACGTCTGGTACCCTTCGCAATGACGTGTGATTGCCTTTGGTATTGTTACATACTAGGTAGGATGCGACTATCGATGTAGAGATACCCATTGCGATCAATACGGCCGGACCAGAGGATCTTGGTCGGACAGTGACCTGCCCATATTGTGTCACCTCCTTAAAGGACATAAATACAAAGAACTAGTGTATTGTATTTCTTCCGCAGGAAATAAACCCGAAATAAAGTAGACGCTATTTATACATTACAACTTTGTTTATGAATCGATCAACGTCTTCTAGAGATGCCGATGTCAAACGTTCAACACATATCATTAAATGGAACATTCCTGAACAGTTTTTGGTGCTACATTGTGGAATTTCCGGTGGTTCCGATTTCTTGCCGATTGATGGTCAAAATCGCAGAAATTGAATAGACAAATTGGGTGTGAAGAAATATTTTTTCACATGCACTTCAAAATCTTGTTAGGTAATTAGATGAATACCATCTTTTCTTTCACGATATTTTCCCGGCACCATACCTTCTCATATAATTAAAAACCGAGGTCTAAGCTAATTGAATTACAGTCGTAGCTGTAATTATGTGTATTTTTTGTGTTTTTTATCCTTGATAAAGGACAGTTTATCTGTTGAAAAAAAACGGGGTTAAAAATTTTAAATTTCACATTTTTGTTATTGTAGACATCTGGTCTTTTCCTCCTGCTCGTAATTTATTATATGTATTTTGGTCCCTTGTTTCTCTGCAATTTCTTTGTAGTGCACTATTGTGTGAAGTGGTTTTTTTTTTTTTTTTTTGCTGTGTGTTTTTGTGATTTAGGTGCACATGTCTATCCGTGCAGCCTTTTAGCTTATGCTTCCAGGTTCTGTCTTGTTCTCTGGCCTTTCATTGCAATACAACATTGTGTGTTGCGTTTTGTGCGCTTTAATTAATTGAAGTGCCACTTTGTTGCATGTCTTGCCTTCCTTTTACCCTTGCCCCGGTGTGGCAGGAGATTAGTCCTCCGGGCTCACAGTCCCGGGACAATGGTGACCAATCGGGCAATCGATTCAGTTGACTCAAACTTAGTTCACGCTTTATTCGTGCTTCTATGGACCCGGACTAGATACCTTGCCTGACTATGAATTACTTCCACACGGTCCTGTTTCGCTTGCTTACTTCAGTACAATTTACACACTAGATAGTTCTGAGTAAATAATCTTAAATATTAGAGATTCTATGGTTACAAGGTATTATGTATAATATAGAGTTCTTTTTAGTGCATGCAAGGAATTATGGCCTTGAATTTCCACGTCAACATTATCCAACATGTGAGAGATCTAAACTACTTAGTTTTCTCCGTTAGACATGGATGTATATTTTTTTTAATCTTTCCCTGGAGATTGTCAGCGCACGATAGTGTTGAAAAAAACCCTGTGGCGCTTGGCCGGATTCGAACCGGCGACCTTCGTAATTACATGCACCACCTTCTACACCGACATGAGCTATCAAGCACCTATAGATGATATCTTCGGCTCTTCTACGACCCTGCTTGGATAGCTCCGTCGGTTTAGAGCGTGGGGCATGTAATACGAAGTCGCCGGTTCGAATCCGCCAAGCGCACATGGGGGTTTTTCAACACATCGTGCGCTGTCAACTCGGGAAACGATTAATAAAAATATATACATTATCCACACTTATCAACATTTTCTATCTCGCCTCTTTCTTTTCCTCCATCTCTTTACACCCTCGCTCGCCCTCTTTATCATGTCTATCTCTTCTCGGGATTTATATATTAACACCGAAATACTGAGCATTCTCCCATACAACGCAACCCATGATGCAGTGTATTTCTTTTCCCTTGTATAGAATATATATATGTGTGTGTGTGTGTGTGTGTGTTGAACATTATATATGTGCACTCAATATGCAATTTGTGCGTGTGTTGTGTGTGTGGGGGGGTCCTGTGTTATGTGCACGTCGCGGTGAGTGTGTGTGTGTGCATGCGGGTGTTTGTGGTTTGTGGGTGTGAGGTGGGGGGTGTGTGTGTGTGTGTAGGCTTTTTGTATGCACTTCCAGGAGCTTCCTACATTGTTGTGGTATGTCACATACAAAACTAGGTATGACGCGTAGCGCAGGGCTAGTATTCCGCTGGTCATGGGGGGGCGACGGTGGTGCGTGGTGGGAGCGTGAGGCGGGGTATGCTAGGAGTGTGAATATTAATTAGTGAATTTGCATTTAAATAGGTACATTTGCATGTTAACTAGCTATTTTGACACTACAGCAACTAGATTTCCAAATAAAGTAAGTCTTACTGTTTCAGACCGATAGCCGTATACTCCCGGGATCAAAGAGAGAAAGTTGCTTTGCATAAGGATTTTGGTTACGCATATCGGCGAGTAACTGATTTCTGCGCATTTAATATTGTCTAATTATACCTTTCATCCCGGGTTATGTCAAGTGGCAAAAGTTGCACATTTGATTGAAAAATGAATAAAAATGTCATCACAATTTCTTTCCTAAATATTAATGACCATAATATACATCAGGGAGCATTGACTCGAGCAAATAATAGCACTGTTGATATCAGTAAATCCCTCTGTCGCAGGGGATAAAGCACTACAAATTAGGCTTTTCAACTGTATTGGAAATACAATGGCTCTGTACTTCCGGATAAAAGGGATTTCAGGTGCTCACCACCAGATTAGATGAGCTATTTGTTCATGACGCAAAGTACAGTATACTCGTCCTCTTTCACGATAAATAAATCTTATGCTTCTACTGTTCGTTTAATAAACTTTGACCATATACTTCATCATTTTTTTCCGACAAGAACAAGATGAACAACAAATCATGAAAGACAGTTGTTTTGGGCAGACTGTGACCTAACATCTTTGTGCAGAAACAAAACTCCTTACAGTACTTGTCGCGTACCTCCCATTTCTTTTGAATTATTACCTGTTGTTACATAGGTCGCGTCGAACGCCCCTTCTTTTTATTTTCCTAAATACTTTATTGAATTGGGAATAGAAATGAGGTCCCCACCAAAGTTAAGATCTTGGTTCTGCCACAAAAATTGTTTAGGTCACAGCGTTACCAAGCAACTAATCCACCGTGAGTTTTGTCCATTAGTTTCTTTTTTTCAATAATGATGAAATACAGTCAAAATTATTGAACTCACAGTAGAACCTCAAATTTATTTTATCGCGAACGAGCCAGCTCAATCCAACTGGGATAGACTTTTCTATGAAGTCCCCAAGTATACACAGAGTTGCCATTGTATTCCGTCCTGCGCTACTGCAAAACATCATATACAGTGCATGACGGAATCAAACGGAATGATCATTTGCGTACTTGAGAACTCTAAGTGAAACGTCTATCCAAAAACTGGGCGGGGATACCAGTCCTATAACGCCTCACATCTATTCAACTGCATTGACAGTAACAAAGACTCTGCAGTTCCAACTAAACATAGGGGAATCTGAAGTCCTTTGTCCGTGAATACCAGGTGGATTTACTTGTCAATAATGTCATTATTTTCTTGAGTCAATTAGCCATATACACATAGTTTATGTCCCTTGATCACTAATACTTCGAAAAGAATTGAGATGGCATTTTCATTCACTTTCATGAAAATGTGGCAACCTTTACAATTGCCATACCCACTAAATGGTAATTATAAAATTTATTTATTATTTCTCAGTGGAAAATGGTTTACTTCTGCGAGTAATGTAATCAAATGACCCATGTTTCCTTTGATCCCATGGCCAGTAAAGAGGGCAGGCTTTTACTTACTACTGTCTTGCTTCTCAGACCGATAGCTCCGTTTATTACGTAAAAGAAAACTCCTAGTTTTTCATATGTAATGTGAGTACAGTTGCAACTCATAGAATTGCAACTCCTAGAACTGTATGTCGGTGTTGTAAGTATAGGCGTGTGGGTGGGGGGGGGGCGGTGGTGAGTGAAGTGAGTGAGTGAGCAAGATGAGAGACGCTATGGGTGGGTGTGTGTCTGTGCGCGCGCGCGCGCGGGTGTGTGTGTGTGGGGAGGGGGCAGTGAGTGAGTGAGTGAGTGCGGTGAGTGAGTGAGTGAAGGTGGAGTGAGTGAGTGAGTGAGTGAGTGAGTGAGGAGGTGAGGAGTGAGTGAGTGATGTGAGTGAGTGAGTGAGTGAGTGCGTGAGTGAGTGAGGTGGTGAGTGAGTGCACAGTGCGTGAGGGTGAGTGAGTGAGGTGAGTGAGTGAGTGAGTGAGTGCGTGAGTGAGTGAGGAGGAGTGAGTGAGTGAGTGACGTGAGTGAGTGAGTGAGCGAGCGAGAGAGCGAGCGAGCGAAGCGTATGGGTTGTGTTTGTGTGGGCGAGTGTCTGTGGCGCGCGCGAGTGTGTGTGGGAGTAGGTGAGGATGAGAACAAACACAATTACAACATGAGACAACTCTAGCAGTATACATTTTCTTCGTCGTAACTGATATCGCGGAATAATATCTATCTTTCACCCTCTTGCTATTATTAAAAAAATATTCAGAGGTCTATTGTGTTTTGCAAGGTCATTATGAGGTTTTCTTCGGTCCTGTTGCGCTGTATAACAGCTTATCTCCTCTTGCCAAGTGTAGCAACATTTTGAGAGCTATAAGTTCACGATATGAGAATTCTGCACGGATTGTTGAGAGAGTCTGAGAGAAAGTGGGCCATACAGACACATGCGTGATCTTAACTGGATTGGGTCGTGTTTATCTATCACTACCCTAGTATTAGTCAATCAAGACTGGACTTACTTTTCACCATGTTTGGATTCGGGTTTCCAGTTAATAATGCACAGTCACTTCCGAATGTTATCTAGCAAATGCCATATAAAATAATAAACGCTCACTGCAGTAATTGTAAGTATTTCAATTTGTCATTACGTTTTGTTGGGGTTATCGCTGTTTTAATAGTTTTAATTTGATGGCAAGAATGAACTTTTTCCATTCATCATCGTGATCCTCCTCCTCCTCCTCCTCCTCCTCCTCCTCCTCCTCCTCATCATCATCATCATCATCATCATCATCATCATCATCATCATCATCATCGTCATCATCATCATAATAATCATCATCGTCACCATATATCCAGAGAGAGTTTCTTAAGCAAAGCCCAACCTTGCGGAATTCAGTGAAGCAGCCAGATGTTGTATCCATCTTTGGCTGGATCATATTTGAGAACCACTGTGTTTGGACACGATAAGATCATCATCACCACGCGTTGTCGAAATTTCACAATCGACCAATCAAAATAATGAAATTCTGTAACTTTTTTTAAAAAACAGACCCACAACGCATTGCAAAGTTGTGTAACCTAACAATGCGTTTGAAGCTCGCAACACGTTCCCTTGTGAAAATTCCATGTATCCATTTCCGGGACGGAACTGGTTTCAACTGTTTTAAGGGGTTTGTAACTGGTCAGTGCAAAATCTAGTTGCATTTTTTTTCGTCACCGAATCAACTTGTTTAACTGGATGTTCAACTGGCAACAACTGGATATTGAACTAGCATCAACTGGATTTCAAGCGGTTCCAGTTGAAACCAGTTCAACTGGTATTTTGACCTGGGTTGTGAAGGCTCACAAGCTATAAGGGTCAAAAACGTATTGCAGCAAAGCTTTGTAAAGTCACAACGCGTTGTGGAAATTCAACAACACATTGCCGAAATTGCACAAAGCGTTGCATTTGTCTGCCTTTATGGCTTGTGGTCCTTCACAATGCGTTATAGAGTATAACAACGCGTTGTAAAGGCTCACAACGCGTTGTGGGATTCCACAACGCGTTGCTAGATACTTTACAACGCGTTGTGGGTCTATTTTTTTAAATATGTCAAAGAAATTGAGCATTCTAATCGGCCGACACCCCAACGCGTTGACAAATTTCGGCAACGTGTTGTGACTTTCTCGCAACGCGTTGCGGCAATACGTTATGATCTTATGGCTTGCCATACAAGTGTACTACAGTAAGAAGTTATGAGAGCCAGAGCAACGTGTTAGTTGATTACAAGTATTTTTAAAACTCTTCTTGGGACCCCCACTTTGACAATCCTGGGTCCGCCAGTCCCAAAACGATACAACGAAATTGATGAACCAGAGGCTCACAAGCTACTAGTATACTTTTTTTACCGAGGAATAAAACCCCCGCATAACAGATTACGGGCATTGCGCTCTTAATATTTCATGCTAAGTGTTACATTAAATTGATAGTATCGGCGAGAATAATGAATAAAATACTCAATGTAAATGGTGATGGAAACTCATCGCGACAAGCAGGCTGTGTTGCATTACATGTCATGTACTCGCGAAACACACTGGAAAGGGGTGAAACGTCAAGGTGTGAGAATTTTTACACCTAAAGTGCATATAACCCCTGAGGAATACAACATGAATAGATAACAGGGTTTGTGCTTAGTTCCTACAATCCTAGTATCTAGTAACTGACTGATGTCTGTCTGCTTGCCTATCTGCGACTCCTCGTCTGTCTGTCCAATGCCTGCCTGTCTGTTGAATATCGTCTGACTCCTTCGTCGGTATGTCCATCTGCCTGTCTGTCTGTCTGTAGCTATCCCCTATCCGTCTCTCTATTATCTTCCTTTCTCCCTTTTTAAATATCGGTCTGTCTGTCTCTCTGTCCTATTACTTTCTATTGCCTATCTACTCTGTCACTGTGCCTATACTTCAGCTCTTTTATAGTTTTTTTTAACTGTTTGCGCTTTATTTTTGTTATTTTCAAATTAGTTACACAGGATCCTGAAGTATTAATGGGTTCGATCAGAGTACTTCTTCAAACTGTACATGTTACAATGTGCATTAAAATAACCGCGTTTTGACTCCAAGCTGGACTCACAACAGTTATTTAAACACGACTTTTTTTTTTTACAGTTATTTGCACGTTTCCGCGTCCCTTTTTACAGTTATCTGCACCGTTTCGAGTCCCGGCTGACAGTTAAAACGATTTTTTTAAGAACCATCTTTTACGTGTAAATTACAAATGCACATGTACTTGGAAGGATCTTGTTACACTGAATTAATGAAACAACAATTGGACCAGTCCTCAAATTCTACACAACGCGCATGCCACCTTTTATAATTTCTTTCATTTATTGGGCCTTTTATTTCCCTGCTCCTCTTCTGTATTATTTTCTGTTCTTTTTCTTGACCCAATTCATGAGCCGTTATTTCAATTCAAGTATATTAACGTTTGTTGGAATTTGTACAGATGGATACGTTTTGATTGAAGGGGTCGTTACCCATGTGACTTGACAATTACACAGTTGCCTTGTTCTCCCGTTTAAGAGCGTTTTAAAAAAAAAACCATCTTTAAGTGCACTTCCAAATATTCGTAGAGATTGAACTGTTATTCTTACTTCAGTATACGTCTCCATACACACTAATTTGTGTAGGTCTAAAAGGATATTAAATATTACAAATTTCAATGTACCTATCGCTTTAAAATGAAACTAATGCCCGCCGAGACTTTTTGAAAAACACCCTGATGTATGATAAAATTACAATTTTTTTGTCTTTGACGTCACTTTACGGTAAACCAGTAACAGCTTCTCCCCCATAATACCATGTAATCCTTTGTAAGGAAAGCGAACTCATGCTATCTTGCATGTTGGTATTTCAAAAACAATTTAATATAATATACTCATTTTATTTACCCCACATCCAGATTTTAAAAGGGGGGAAAATGAAATTCACTGCTTTATCATGATTAACCTAATCCCAGCGAGGCGCTCTTCCTTGATTTTGAAGCTGATATGAACATATCTAAATGAAAACAAAATGGGCAACAGTGAAATGTTATACACACAGCCTTATACAACAGAATTAAGCTATGATATTGAATTGAAGTGATGTTATCTGTTTTGCTACAATTTGATAAGACGTGTGTATGTAGCAAACATACTAAAATCGTCAATCATAATGGAATCAGTCATCTTTAGTAAGAGTATTAGTAACAGAATTTGGTCGTCTAGGTACTGCAAGCAGAACTGCACTTGTTGATTACGTCTCTGTGTTAATTGGCAGTTTGTAGTTTTAGCGAGAGGGACCGGGTTCAATACCACGTAGTTTTGTTTTTAATTCATGCACGCCAGTTTGTTCGAGTTTTGATTATAGTTTTAGTGCCGTGGTTTAATTGCAATTCAACTGCGCTTGTTGCAAATTATTGTCCAGTCTGCCGCCGTAAATCAATTGTAATTCAGTTTATATTGTTTGAGCGTATCTAAAAACTTAGCACGCAGAAATTACAACCGAACACAGTTTGACATGTATGACTATGGTCCTTTTTCATAATCTTGAATATCCATCTTACAAAGACATTCGACAGTTTTCAAGGGTAAAATGAATGTGTTTATCGAATCTAGGTTTACACATTTTATACAACCTGTGATTGAGCACTTAACTCCTCTTTACATCCCACAATCTATCGAAGTGTTTTACATTTTCATCGTCTCTAAAAGCATACCATAAAGCCAAAGTTCTGACGCAAAGCGTTGACGCACCTTAGCCTTCTACTGTTTTGAATTATTGTTAGCAGTTAGTTACTCCCAAGCGCAAATGGTGTGGAGAGATCTGCGGTTACCGTTTAATGTCCAGGGGGCTGCTGTTAACAGCTTTCTGTTCCCACCATCCAATGTCCGGCTAAATTATAATTGACATGTCACCAATTCTATCTGCCGGATATTGTCATAAATTTCATTGTTATTTGATGCGTCTCAAATTATGACAGGTGCTGACCGATTTTTTTTTCAGACGTATGGCCTGGCTTTAAATACTGCTAGCATCTTTCGCATTTCTTATCATTTTTCCTGATAATTCTTTTTATTTCTTTCTTGCTTTTCTTTCAACCTTTTCATTTGACCACGTGTCATTTTTTCCCTTTCACAAGTTTCCTAATATAGTACCTTCTTCTGTTATCTCCCTTACTTGTTATCTCTCTTTTTTTTCTTAGTTTGTGCTCTTTCTAAGAATAGCAGAAAATTAATTAACCCCTAACTCCCTGGTAAATTTGACCTAAATCTTACCACAAATACTCACAACATACAAAATTCGGTCAAACCATTTGTAAGTCGTATTTAAGTACATAGTACTCTATCAATCCTTCGGAAGTATGTTAAGAACTCTTTCCCTGTATTTCATCCTCACTGATTTCAAACCCCATCAAACTCAGTTGAAAAATATGTATCAAGGAGTAGTTGGTCAGATTACGTGATTCTGTTTCGTTGTTATTAGCAATTCCTGTAGAGACACTTAAATATGACAAGTTAGGTCGGTAAATTGAAGCAAAAAAGTGACGAGACTTGATCTATATAAATTCCTTGTACCCCTGCCTCGTGATAGTTGATCAATTCCGTCCCCTAAATATTAGACAGAGAAACTTGTGAATCTTGTCAGGTATACCTAGATAGGTTGAGCATGACCAAAAAAAAAACAACATGATATCAATGCTTGTATTACGTTTCACCATTGAATGTATGAGAAGTTAGAAAGACAAGATAAAGTACAATACTACGATGGTGATATAAATGCTAAATCACGTAGCTGTATCAAATCTGTTTGTTCGCATCAACGGAGTAGGAGGTTTTGTAACATAACTGTACAAATCAACGTGACACAATAAAGTAATGACAGTGTTGGATGTCAATGAGACTATGCCGCGTCCCAATTACCATATCTCAAGGTCCCAGAAGGTTACAAATACTCAAGCAATTGACATTTCATGTATTGTAGATAAAACTCTTACATCAACAAAGAAGGCGCTGGACATGGAAAAGCCACGTTAATTTGATAGACCTTTAACATCTAACACGCAAACGATCTCCCAATTGGGTTTAACTGTTAAAATGGCATTTCTAATGATATAAATTCACACGTGTCAAACACTTTCCTCCAGCTCTTCCACACATGGTTGAATTGAATTCAAGAGATATAATGCTTTTGTTTTGGCATACACTTCAAACACATAATGCCAGACATTGCCACTGGCCAAAGGATTGAATTTCGACTTATTTTTACTATTAATATCGCAGGTCCTCTTTAACACTCCTGTTAAGTTTGCTAAAAATGTTTTATCTTTTAAAAATTGATTCAAATTGTACCTAATGACACTTTCTCCTTATTCAAATAAAAACATATAAACTAGCTTGGAGTAACAAAATGTAAGATTCCTTATTTTCGCTAAATTTTAGGATTTGGTAATAAGTAATATAATAAACTTCATATGACCTATGAAACTTTATAGCTCATGTGTCTTCGCCTCTTAGATCAAAATATGAGGAGACTCCACATTGTCTAGGATTGGCCACTTTTGTCATTTTTAGCCGGTGAGAGTATTAAACTACGAGTAGAACGCCATACTATTATCAAATACACAGGCTTGGTTTCTACTTCTCGCCTTTCAATTGCAAGTCTCCGGCAAGAAACAACTTGATTGTGGGTGCAAATATTTTACTTTTTAATCACCAATTGAAATATGAGCACTTGAAAATCACCGACAGTCTCAATTGAGGAACTCTAGGAGACATACGAATCGCAGAACCAATGGCCAGAATATTAGATTATAGAATCATTCTTATTGATGCGTGATCTTAACTGTATTGGGTCGTGTTTACCATTCATAACCCTACTAAGTCGAATCAAGAACTGGACTTACGTTTCAACCCTGTTTGGATTCGGGTTGCCAGTTATAATGCACAGTCATTCCGAGGTTATCAGCAATGCCATATCAAATAATAAACCGCTCACTGCGTAATTGGTAATTATGTCAATTTATCGCTTACGTTTGTTGGGGTTATCGCTGTTTTAATAGTTTTAATTTGATGGCAAGAATGACTTTTTTCCATTCATCATCGTGATCCTCCTCCTCTCTTCCTCCTCCTCCTCCTCCTCCTCTCCTCATCATCCAATCATCATCATCATCATCATCATCAGCATCAGCATCATAATCATCATCGCTCGCATAAATCCTGAGAAGAGTTTCTTAAGCAAAGCCCAACCTGCGGAAATTCAGTGAAGCAGCCAGATGATGTATCCATCTTATGAGCTGGATCATATTTGAGAACCACTGTGTTTGGGCACGATAAGTCATCATTCACCACGCGTTGTCGGAAATTTCACATCGACCAATCAAAATAATGAAATTCTGTAACGTTTTTAAAAAAAGACCCAAACGCATTGCAAAAGTTGTGTACCTAACAATGCGTTTGAAGCTCGCAACACGTTCCCTTGTGATTTGAAAATTCCATGTATCTCATTTTCCGGGACGGAAACTGGTTTCAACTGTTTTAAGGGGTTTGTAACTGCGTGCAAAAATCTAGTTGCATTTTTTTCGTCAACACGAAATCAATTGTTTAACTGGATGTTCAATGGCAAAACTGGATATTAACTAGCATCAATGGATTCAAGCGTTCCAGTTGAAACCAGTTCAACTGGTTATTTTGACCATGGGTTGTGAGGCGCACAAGCTATAACGGGGTCAAACGTATTGCAGGCAAAGCTTGTAAAGTCACAACGCGTGTGGAAATTCAACAACAACATTGCCGAAATTGCACGAAGCGTTGCATTGTCTGCCTTATGGCTTGTGTCTTTCAACAATGCGTTATAGAGTATAACAACGACGTTGTAAAGGCTCACAACGCGTTGTGGGATTCCACAACGCGTTGCTAGATACTTTAAAAAACGCGTTGTGGGTCATTTTTTTAAATATGTCAAGAAAATTGAGCATTCTAATCGGCCCGACACCCAAACAGCGTTTGAAAATTCGGAAACGTGTTGTGACTTAGCAACGCGTGCGGCAATACGTTATGAGTCTTATGGCTTGCCATACAAGTGTACTACAGTAAGAAGTTATGAGAGCCAGAGCACGTTGTTAGGTTTGAGTACATATTTTTAAAAACTCTTCTTGGGACCCCCACTTTGACAATCCTGGGTCGACAGTACCAAAAACGATACAACGAAATTGTAGAAACCAAGGGAACAAGCTACTCGGATTAATTTTTTACCGAAAGGAATAAAACCACCGCATAAACCAGATACGGGCTCGCTTCTTAATATTTCATGCTAAGTGTTATACATTAAAATGATAGAATATCGGCGATGAATGTGAAAATAAAATACTCATGTAAATGGTGAATGGAAACTCATGGCGACAAGCAGCATGGTGAAGAAATGTATGTACTAGCGGAACCAGCTGGAAGGTGGAACACGGCAAGGTGTGAGACTTTTTACACCTAAAGTGCATATAACCCCTGAGGAAATAAAACATGAAATAGATACAGGGTTTGTGCTAGTTCCATACAATCCTATTTTCTATTAACTACTGACTGTCTGTCGTGCTTGCCTATCCTGTTGGACTCTCGTCGTCTGTCCATCTGCCTGCCTGTCTGCCCATCTGTCTGACTCCTTCCGTTTTCGTCTGTCCATCTGCTGCCTGTCTGTCTGGAGCTATACCTATCAGCTCTATATCTTCATTTCTCCCTAAATTGGGCGGCTGTCTGTCTCTCTGTCCTATTCTATTTGCCTATCTACTCTGTCACTGTCCTATACTTCCAGCTCTTTTAAGTTGTTTTTAACTGTTTGCGCTTTTATATTTCAAGTACGTACAAGGTATCATGAAGTATTAATGTGGGATCAGAGATACTTCTTAAACATGTACACTGTTAGAAATGTGCATTAAAAAATAACGGGTTTTTGACTCACAGCTGGGACTCACAACCGTTAAAACGACATTGTACCGTTATTTGCACGTTTCGAGGCCCTTTTTTTATTACAGTTATTTGCACGTTCGAGTCCCGGCTGGGGGGGGGGGCTTTGGCCTGCATTTTTTAAACACACGTTTTTTAGAAACATTTTAACAGTGTACTTACCCAAATGACACATGTACTTAAGGACTTGTTACAATGAATTATTAAATGAACAAACAATGGACCAGGCCTCAATTTCTCACACAAAGCGCATGCCACCTTGTAGAATGTCTTTCATTCTTGGGCCTTTTCTTTCCCCTGCTCCTCTTCTTTATTATTATCTTTTCTTTTCTTGACCCAATTCCTAGCGTTATTTTCCAATCAAGTATTAAAACGTTGTTGCTTTTAAGATGAGACGTTTTGATGGAAGGGGTCGTTACACATGTGACTTGCCCATTACACAGTTGCGTTTCCCGTTTAATGCGTTTATAAAAAAAAACATCTTTAAGTGCACTTCCATATTTCGTTGAGATTGACTGTTATTCTACTTCCATATTTAACGTCTCCATACACACTCCTTTGTGTATATGTCTTAAAAGGATATTAAATATACAAATTTCTAAATGTGACTATCGCTTTAAAATGAAACTAAATAATAATAAACACATTAAAATTATGATAAAAATTTACATTTTTGGTCTTCTGACGCACTTTACCGGTAACCAGTACAGCTCCTACGAATACCAGTAATTCTTGTAGGAAAGCCGTAACTCGGCATCTTTGCATGTTGTATTTCAAAAACAATTCATATATATTATCATTTGCTTTACTTCCCAAATCCCAGATTTTAAAAAAAAATGAATTCACTGCTTAATCATGATTAACCTAATCCCAGCGAGGCGCTCTCCTTTGATTTTGAAGCAAGCTGATATGAAACATATCTAAATGAAACCAAAAGGGCAACAGTGAATTGTTATACCCACAGCCTTTACAACAGAATTAAGCTAGAATTGATGATTGGAAAGTGTGTTATCTGTGTTGCCTACAATTTGATAAGACGTGTGTATGTAGCAAAACATACTAAATCGTCAATCATAATGGAATCAGTTAATCTTTAGTAAGAGTATCAGTAAAGAATTTGGTCGCTAAGGTACTGCAAGGCAAATGAACGTGTGATTAGTCTCGTTGTTAATTGGTGTTGGTAGTTTGTAGTTTTAGCGAGAGGGACCGGGTCCAATACCAAGTAGTTTTGTTTTTAATTCATGCACGCCAGTTTGTTCGAGTTTTGATAAGTTTTATAGTGCTGTTGTTTAATTGCAATTAAAACTGCGCTGTTGAAAATTGTCCAGTCTGCCGCCGTAAATCAATTGTAATAGTCGTATATGTTTGCAGCGTATTCTAAAAACTTAGCACGAAGAAATAGAATACAGGACCGAACATGTGAGACATGTATTTTACTATGTCTTATTTCATAATCTGAATCCATCTTACAAAAAAGACATTCGACAGTTTTCAAGTGTAAAAATGGATGTGTTTATCGAATCTAGGTTTACACATTTTATAACAATACCTGTGAATTGAGCACTTAAACGCCTATTTAAATCCCACAATCTATCGAATGTTTTACATTTTCAAGTCTCTAAAAGATACCATAAGAGCCAAAGTTCTGACGCAAAGAGTTGACGCACCTTAGCTTCTACTTGTTTTGATTATGGTACAGTTAGTTACTCAAAAGCTCAAAATGGGTGGAGTAGCTGCGGTACAGTTAATGTCAGGCTGGTAACAGCTTCTGTCACCACCAATCCAATGTCGGATAAATATGAATACAGGTCACCATTCTATATGCGGATATTGTCATAAATTCATTGTCTTATTTGAGCGTCTCAAATTATTGAAAGGTGCGACCGAGTTTTTTTTCAGGACGTATGGCGTGCTTTAAATGACTGCTAGCATCTTCGCATTTCTATCATTTTCTGATAATTCTTTTATTCTTTCTTGCTTTTCTTTCAAACTTTTCATTTGAACACGTGTCAGTTTTCCCTTTCACAAGTTTCCTAATATAGTACTTTGTCTTCTGATCTCCCACGTGTTATCTTCTCTTTTTTTCTTAGTTTGTGCTCTTTCTAAGAATAGCAGAAAATTAAGAACCCCTAACTCCCTGGTTAAAATTTGACCTCCTAAATCTTACCACAAATACTCACAACATACAAAATTCGGTCAAACCATTTGTAAGTCGTATTGAAGTCAAGTACTTATCAATCCTTCGGAAGTATGTTAAGAACTCTTTCCCTGTATTTCATACTCACTGGATTTCCAAACCCCATCAAACTCAGTTGAAAAATATGTATCAAGGAGTATTTGGTCAGATTACGTGATTCTGTTTCGGTGTAGTAGCAATTCCTCAGAGACAATTGAAGCAAAAAAAGTGCCGAGACTTGATCTATATAAATTCCTTGTACCCCTGCCTCGTGATAGTGGATCAATTCCGTCCCCTAAATATTAGACAGAGAAACTTGTGAATCTTGTCAGGTATACCTAGATACGTTAGGCATGACTAAAAAACAACATGTATCAAGGCTTGTATACGTGTCACCATTGAATGTATGAAGAAGTTAATAGAAAAGACAAGATAAAGTACAATACTACGATGGTGATATAAATGCTAAATAACGTGCTGGATCTCAAATCTGTTTGATTCGCAAACGGAGGAGTAGGGGTTTTGTAAACATAACTGTACAAATCAACTTGACACCAATAAAAGTAATGACGAGTGTTGGAAGCAATGAGACTATGCCGGCTCACCAATTACCAATTCAAGGCCCCCCCCAGAAGGTTTACAAATACTCAGCAATTGACATTTCATGTATTGTACGAAAAACTATACATCAAAAAGAAGGCGCTGGACATGGAAAAGCCACGCTAATTTGATAGACCTTTAACATCTAACACGCAAACGATCTCCCAATGGGTTTAACTGTTTTTTTTTAAAATGGCATTTCTAATGATATAAATTCACACGTGTCAAACACTTTCCTCAGCTCTTCCACACATGGTTGAATTAATCAAGAGTACTGCTTTTGTTTTGCATTACACGTCAACACACATAATGCAGACATTGCACTGGCCAAAGGAGTGAATTTCGACTTAGTTTTACTATTATATCCGCAGGTCCTCTTTCACACTCCTGTAACGCTCGTCTACCTGAGCCATTTTGGGTAACAAAACTCCCGAAGGGGGGGGTTGGTTACCACCCCCCTGTGATTTTCGTTACTGAACACCCCGATTCCTGTAAAATTTGGACCAAAGGATAGCTAGAGTTTTCTTTCTTTCCATTGGTACCCAAAAATAAGTACTAACATCCCCAGATGACGTCACCATGAAGTCATAGTTGAGGGGAAAGTACGAAAATACTGAATATAGGGGGCAAAAGTGATTATTTCGCAATTTTTGCGACTCTCAAACACCATATTATAAGCTCTAAAATGAGGTCTTATATAAAACTAGTTATTTCCATCACGTAGAGTCAAAAACCGCATGAAAAATTGATTTTCTAACCTTTGGCGAAAATTGAATTTTTTCACTGGTGTGTCTATGGAAATGGCAGTTTAGCTGACATGACGAACTTTATGGACGTCACTGTGACGTAAAATTGTAGGCATGTTGAGATCATGTGGTATCAATGAAAGAGTAGGACCATAGTATCATGTGGTACCAAAATCAAGTGTCTTGTGATGTTGTTCCTGGTGGTGGTAGGCATGTTGGTATCTCTTCCGGGGGGGGGGGGGGTGTTACCACACCCCCCCTATCGATCACTTGTGGATCACCTGTATCTTACCTATACCCTGATGGATGTTTGTTTTTGGATTAAAATGAGCGGAACATGTCAAGTGACCAATTAATGAATAATTGCAACAAAAAAAAGGGGGTTTAGCAAGCCGGGGAAAATAACCTGAAGGGGGGGGGGTGGTAAACCCAACCCCCCCCCCCCTTCGGGTAGACGAGGGGTTAAGTTGCTACAAAAATGTTTATCTGTTAAAAATGATTCCAATTGTTACCTAATGACACTTTTCCTTATTCAAATAAAAACATATAAACTAGCTTGGAGTAACAAAAGTAAGATTCCTTATATTTCGCTAAAAATTTAGGGGATTTTGGTCATAAGTAATATAATAAACTCATATGACCTATGAAACTTTTAAGCTTCATGTGTCTCGCCTCTTAGATCAAAATATGAGGAGACTCCACATTGTCTAAGATTGGCCACTTTTTTGTATTTTTAGCCGGTGAGTGTGAGAGGATAAAATACGAGTAGAACGCCCCCATTACTATATCAAAAAATACACAGGCTGGTTTCTACTTCTCGCCTTTCAATTGCAAGTCTCCGGCAAGAAACAATTGATTGTGGTGCAAATATTTGACTTTTTATCACCAATTGAAATATGAGCACTTGAAAATCAACACTGACATCTCAATTGAGGAACTCTAGGAGACATACGAATCGCAAGAAAACCAATGCCAGAAAATATTAGATTATAGAATCATTCTTATTGATATGGCTCGTTTATATATTACATTCATTTTTAAGAAAGTTATGAATTACAGCACGTTAATAACGTATCTAATGTTTCTGATAAATCTGACACCTGATTGAAGATTGCACTTCATACATGCAAATTGTAGGATGTAACACAATATCGGCCACTGTGTAGTAGACATTAACCCAAGAGATCGTGTCCTCTACACGATTGTAATTTAGGAGATGACAGCTCTCCAAGCTGCGACAAAGCGACGAGCTCTTGTTAACATAGTTGAAACATTGGCGTTACTATTCAATGTTTCGTATTACCTCACGAAGTCCAAGCGACTCTTGGTTTACTTCGAGACTGAGTGATATTCATTATTTTACCACTTACTTAATACTATTTGTATATCTTAGCATGAGAGATTTCTTTGTTTTGTTATGTTTTGCTTTGGTTTTGTCAGGATATTAAAGGGAAATGGTCGGCAATCGTTTAATGACTTTTTGGAAGTTATTAACTATATTACGATTGTTATTGGTCTTTTAGCGCATTATTACCCTTTTTTAGGTTTTAGCTCACTTAAAATATTAAGTTCAGAAAAAAAATTACAACAAAAGTGGGTCAAAAAATTCTTCTGAGACTTTTTTTTGGCCTTAGTATTGGTATAGCGATTATTAAGGGAGATGTTACATTCATTAATAGCATTATAATTGTTAGTTCATCAAGGGTGGGGTGCAATAAAGTGGCTAACCCCCTCTTTTTTCGGCCGACTTGTTACTGGTGTGGAATTATCCAAAGCCTACTGCTGAATTGGTTTGACAAAAGTTCATGAGCTTATTGTACTTATAAATATACTGTATAAAATTCAAGATTTAGACGCATTCTACTGTTCGATCGATCCACGAACAAAAAAAAATTCCCCATTGCATGTACAAACACACACCTCGCGAATAGCATGTGAACTGTAAAATTATGGTTTACAAAAATTGTAAAGTGTGCCCAAGTATTTAAGCAATCAGACAGAAAGTGCCTAGCCTACTGGTTATCGAGTAGTGCCAAGCATAGTTACTGACACGATCAATAACACGGGTGAAAACCGCTCAAAATTCAAAGGAAATTTGAATAAGTGCGCAATTAGTATAACCCTGAGTGTACCATAAATACGAAAATAAATGCGGAATGTCAATTTTAATAATTGGGCCATATAAATTCACTACTAATTCCTTTATAAAATCACTGCAGTTTGAATGATAATGTTTATGTCATTTACGGAATTAGGATAAGCGCGGAAACTTTCGATTTAGCAGATGATTGTCACTTGTGATGGTGACAGCATATTATCTAACGTCAACATTGATGATGATAATCTGATCTTGCAGCAGATATTCAACAGTAAATGTGTCAAAAAGGAACATATTTTGTATGTGTTGCATCACATAGAAGGATAGCCAACATAAAGAGGATATTATAGCGGCTCAAGATCTTTGCAGAAACCTTGATGTCGCATCCTTCGTGATCTCCTTGATGGGCATATTTCAAATCCAATGTGATCTACAGGGAGAAATGATATATCCGAGGTTTATAAAGTATCAGTTGAGATTAGTGAGTTGTGTGCGAGTAGTTGCAGATCGTTATTCCTACAATTCTTACAGATTGTTAACAGATAACGTTGACTTGATAACCATATACTTGGTCTCTATAAGAATCCATATTTTGATTGAATAGATCCATCAGCGTCGGTAGTAAATAAAAAAAATATTTCCTGAGTTCTGATCCAAAGTCATTTTACCTTCTTGGGAATGATTCGGCCATAACTTTATCAACAGGAAACGAGACTCAAAAATCCTACGACAGCTAAGATCCCCTCTACTCTTAAATCTAGTGTGGATTTTGTTATTAGCAGCTCATAAATAAATGTGAACGATTATACTATTCATCACGGTTCAACAAAGTTACAAATTAAAAACGCATAAACAGAAGAAGGTCTCCATGAGGAAGAGATCAGCAAGACTAATGATTAGTGGTTCGTCCTTTCTTCAAAGGTGTTTCTGAGAAAGCTGCTAGAATAATGATATCATACAATATCACCACCGTTATGAAACCGCATAGACTTCGCAATACAATTTACGTCGGGCAGGAAATTCGGGGCAAGAATGAAGAACACAGATCAAGAATGGGGATTATTCGCAAGAGCGACCAAGGAAAGATTTCACGCTTACAGTCCAAAAATCTTCAATTTCGGACCGTGTATCAGACAAAAAAATATAGCATCAAATGGAATGCGGCAACAGACATCTGCACGAAAGAAGTGAGAGATGTTAAAGATATAAGAAAAAAGGATGGAAAATACAGTATTATCAAATCAACCTTTCATTAACAAAGTAATTCAACGTGCGTGGTCAGGCCAACAACATTACAATTCGCGTACAAACATAGTGCAAGCATTCCACAACAAGAAAGAGGCGGTCATTACCCTTCTTGACTTTTGTAGCGTGTGACACCATTAAACGTACCATATCATTAAACAATTACATAACCTGTCTCGATCCAATGGGACTGCTCTTAAGTTAACAGAGCCTGTCTTAAAGCCATCAATCAACGTCCATTGGTGAAGCAAAGTTGAAGAACATCCCTCAAATATGGAGTCACTCTGGGTTTTATAATAATTAAAATAACCAATGCTTTGGATGCAGTTGGATCTCGGAGTACTATTAGATGGCCATCTCTCTAAGTGCCCAAAGATTGAGTGCCATGTTGCTATATACGAGCATTCCTAGACCATGAGACAACTGAGTTACTGATTTATGCCTCCACCTTGTCACGTCTAGATAGATGTAACTGCCTGCTTTATAGGTTGCTTGAGAATATAAATCAGTATATACTTAAGCGCATTTAAAATTCAGCACCACGTTTTGCTGCAGTTGCTGGTTGATAGTCGTCCGACAGTATACATTGTATACTATACAACCTATTCTTCGTAGTTTCCACTAACTCCTTGATCAGTTGATGAACTCTTTACCCTGTGTATATTACCCTTCGCTTTTTACGATTTACCTCTATCGAATTGACTCATGTAGAACTCGTCTACTTCCTGTGGCAGGACTTTATCTATTGTTGCGCCAAAAGAATTGAACATATTTGCAGAACACATTAAATATGCTTCAATTTTGCAATGCCTCAAAACATGCCTGAAGATCTACCTTCTGACCCTCGCGTCTATTCATTATATCGATTCGTTGCTGCCTTGTGTGTTTTTGCATTTATTGCCCGTGGACTGATATCGGGGTAGGATACATCGATATTACCATTATTATTTTAAAAATTAGTAACATTTAGCGTGTCTGACGAATTGCCAAATAGGCTACATGCAATCATCAACTGGTAGTAAATTGAAATTGTTTATTTATGTTAACTTCTGCAGATTTACTGGTATTTCGAATCATTAAGCCAAGACAAGATTTCAATATGCCAAATGCTAGTGAAACAATAAAATGTTGATTGTTTGTTTAACAATAGACTTTTTCAACAACAAACACTGACTACCTTATTAATCGTCCATATTCACTCAGGTCATTGACTCATAACTGTGTATCCAATGTTCTCATAACAAATTGAGTATATTTTTAATATGTTAGACTTGTTACCTGAAATAAATTTCCTGAATTTAGCTGTAGATTTTCAATTTGATAAGAGGGCGAAGAGCCAATATATTTTAATAAAATTAATTATCTTTTAAACGAGATTATACACCAGGATCCGACTTTTTTCCCTTTGCATATCGTGAACTAGTGATCGTGGCTATATTTCCTGAACAATTCTCAGTCACGCTTTACACGCTTGACTGCCACAGCAGTAATAAATGAAAGTCAGGTCAATCGTCGGGGAGGAATTACCCGCTTCTTAAGTGGTAACATTCCCCATTTGGTGTTCAATTTTGCGTAAAATATTAATTTGAATGTCGTTCTATATGACTTTTGCTTGTCGTTACATATCATACCGCATACACCCATAAGATGTATATAAACCCTTAGTCAATTACATTAAATCGTAATAAAAGTAATCCGTATATTTTGCTACTCACTAAATTCTCACAAGAATATTCGCTGAATGTCAAGAGTTCTCCCGCGATAGAAAAACTAACCACAATTCAAAGATATCCCAGTTTTATACACGGCAAAAAGAGCATTTTGCAATTTTGAAGATGAGCGAAGGAAACTATTTAAATAGTTCACACTGACACATCCTGTTACTTATCATAAGCTTACTACCTTTTTGTTCACAGCATAAATTGCTGGTAAACTGTAATCCTTTAAGTCATTAATTGAAATCAGAATTTTTCAAGAGCGTATATTATTGTTGATAAACTACACTTTGTAAATTATACTGTTCATACTGATATACCGTACGCAGTTACTGCCCAAGAACTAACTTTTGTTTACAAGGTAACTGCCGGTAAACCATACTGTTTAAATCAATTTATCAGGTGAGATTTGTAGCCTTTAGATATTTCTCAGAAACGTGTGAACATGAGAAGACGTCTTTTGCGAGAATGGTGTTAATGATCCCGAAAAAAATGTAGATCTTGAAAGTAGTCTCGAATTGCAGGTAGAAACGATTCCAGAACCCAGAAAGGAATAAAAACTAATAAAGGATTCTAACACGGAGAAAATGAAAGGAATGTACGTTTTTGAGGGAGGGCCAAAGCCCAACAAGGAGTCTAAAGCCCGTAAAAGAATTCATAATCCCGAAGGGAGAACGAAGCTCAGAAAGGGCCTTAAAGCGGCACTGGCACATTTTCACAAATAATGAAATTTCTTCAGTTTACTCTCAAATGATAATCTAGGCCATTGGAAGAATAGAATATAATTAATGTCGCCGGCAACATTAATTATAAAATCGTTCTGTTTACCCATAAGGACACTGATTTGGTCTTAATCATTTCAGGTGAGGGCTATTGTATATAAAAGCTCTCCAACCATGCAATAATATTGATTTTGAAATATCTTGAGGGCGCACTATTTTTCAAATGTTCCAGTGTATCTTTAAAGCCTGGAAAGCTGATTAAAACCCAAAGAGGAGTCTAAAACCCAGAGTGTTTTAACCTTTCTGAGTGTTTGTATTCTTTTCTTGGTAGACTCCTTTCTGGGCTTTAGACCCATTTATTTTTTTTTTTCAATATTGATAACTATACTGTTTCACACTTTACCAAGTAAGAGTACTGGTTCTGTTTTTTTTATATTGACCAGCGATAATATTGTGATGGGGTTGTTATACAGAGTGAATAAAAAAATGGTGCAAGAAAAACACAAAATTTAACCATGACCTGTTACACTCAACTGTGACGCGTTGATGTTTTATGATCGGCATATTTTTGGACTTTCTAGTGCTGACAAAAATGAAAACAAATTTGGTAAAAAATGGGTAAGATATGAAGATTTACCCATTCCAATGGGATTTACCAGTTAAGCGGGTTTTCAGTTTCCATATTTTGTCTGAATATGGTGACAGAAAAAATGGATCAGCACGAAAATCTTTTCATATCTACCTCATTCTGCACCAAATTCATTCATTTTCAGCATAGAATGTCGACAATATCCAGACCATGAAAACATTCCCAATTGCGTCACAGTTGAGTAAACAGGCCCGTGTCAAATTGTGTGTTTTTCTGAACATTTTTTTTATTCACCTCTGTACACCTGAACCAAGTGAGGAAATAGCTCTAATTAACACTAAGTGACCAAGGAGGAGGGGGGGTTCCTAGGGACCCCAAAAATTTGTTTTCGCCGGGCCGCTTTACGCGTGGGATTTTTGCTCCGAAATTTTGTAATTGTCTGACTTTTTAAATGGCGCTTCTTTTGCATACCAAAATAAAGTAAAAAAAATCGGCACAGCCGTTAATGAGTTAATTAGTGGGGGTTCCCATGGAAACACCCCTTGGGCACTAACGGAAGTCATTGAAATATTTGTAATTAAAAATAAGAATAAGAAACCGCAGAACCCAAACATTATTAGAACAGTTTAAAAACCACTTATTAGTAACATTAAAAAATAATTAACCCTTATGTGCTGAAACAAACATTTCATCATGTACGTTGCCCAACCGTTTACTGTACAACTCTATGGGAAAAGCGTTGTATTTTGAACACCCGTTTTAAAAAATTACCGGATTCCCTAAAACTGCTGGTTTTGGTTTAAATATAAGTAATTGGGGTCGTTAGAATAGTATCAACATAAATAGTTTTCAAATTTTTGATTTGTAAGCGCAGGCTCATTTGAATTTTCCGTCTCTTTGCCCAATTTTGCGTGTTTGAAAAAAAGGTTTGGCCCCGAATTTGCACCAAAATAACAAATCTCATTTTTTATTGTTGATTTGGGGTTGTCTTATGATCTTCACATGTGGTATTAAATTTCGTGCCAAAAATCCCTCGGAGAAAGGGCTTCCTTGGGGGGGGGGGGCATGGAACCCATCTCCCTTGGGCACCAAACGGGAGTGAAAACCCCTTGGTCAATTTAAGTGTAATAAGAGGATAAAGATTACCTGAAGTGTTGTAAGTGTTTGACCGCGCATTTTACAACTATTGCGTTTAGTAGCCACTTCGTAAGCTTAGATGTTCTTAATAAAATTGGGGTCAATTTGAGGTTGGAGTTTTAAGTGAGTTCACAAAACATAAAACAAATAGTATTTCACATTAAAGCTTAGCAAGTGAAAAAATTTCAAAATTATTACCATCTCACAAAACCCAGAACGTCAGTTAGAACCTTAAAATTCTCGGCTCACGATTTGTCTGAGCTTTCCCACACACTGTTTAAAAATTGTCTTAAAAAACAGGTCGTTAGACTGTCGCCTCGAAACGTGCAGATAACTGTAAAAAGGGACTCTAAGCGTGCAATAACGTAAAAAAATGTCGTTTTAAAAAACTGTTGTAGCCCCAGCTGGCCATCCAACAACCGCGGCGTTCTTTTAATGCACATTTTGAACAGTGTGCATGGACAATACCATCTTTACCGTAACAAGCATTTAAGGGGGGGGGGAGCCCGTCTAAGTCTATAACTTTGTCATCTTGATAGACAATTGCTTCACCTCAAAACCGCATCTGTAAAATGTCGCTGCTGATTTTCAACTATTTGATATTGAAAGCTAGAAACGTGTTTTGTAATCTCATAGGTACTCTGTAACATAAAGTTTCCGTCATGACAATCCAACCCAAACACCCTTTGTCATGTTGTTGTCCTAAATTTTCACAGGTAACTGAGAAAAAAAGAAACTTTCTTTGAGAGTTTTAACCACTTCCGGGTAAAATCTGGGGCCCTGGGGACGAGGCTATTAGCGACCGGATCCTGGACCTTTAAAAGATAATACGCTTGTTTTCATAACTGCTATTAACAAAATTGAGATATAGAAATGTGAATTCGCTCCCATAAATTGACTTTTTTCAAGACTGCAAATTCTTCTATTAAAACTGTAATATTCTAAATATAGACATCAATATAATAAAACTAACAAATCACTATTAAGTACACTTTATCCCATGTGAACTTTGAGAGGCATTGTAGCAAAAATGCTAAAAGCTTTCGTAAAAAGCTTCCAGGTAATTGTTTTTTTTTTCACATTCTTTCCGGTTATTTTAGCGAAAAGAATTTGAAGCACCTTTACCACGGTTAGGATATTCCGTCAAAGTCGATGGGCTGGGTGGTTACCATATATATGATGTACTTTTGGCAAATTATGGATCTAAAACACTATATCTATATATAAAACTAGTCATTTACCATATTTGGAGCCAAAACCGCCTGAAAATCCAATATTCCTATCTTTTGAATACATTGAATTTTCGCTCATTATACACCGTGTGTCTGTGAAAATTGACATTTTTGTGATTCGTGGACTTTATGTCGTCATTGGGACGCCATACTAGGTATGTTGATACTTATCAATCAAAGAGGTGGATCTCAGCTATCCACTGGTACCACAACCATAAGGATTAACTGCTTTATAAGGGATTCCCGAGGGGTAACCACCACCCCCTTTGGTTAACCGTGTTACAAAGCCTGGTAAGACGAGGGTTAACGAAGTATTTAGAGATTGTCAGATTTTGATCAATTTTATTTGCACACATCTCTTTATAAGCCGCCTAAGTCTCTTTCACGCACATTACGTTACTTCTCAAACCTTGATTCTAAGAAAATTGCAAAACGATACTTGAAAATGACCAGCATGTCAAAATTGGCAAAAAATGGTAGACCTTCTAAAAAACATATAAAAATGGAATCATGTAAAAAAAGCTACGATTGATAAGGAGCAATACTGATGACATAAGACTTCTATCAATTGTTCTACCAAAAGATCAGAACGGGTCTCACAAAAATGGCTTGAAATCGACCAGCTCTTAAAAGGTCACCAGTTATAGTCTGTCAATTTTGTCTTCACATAATTCTATGTTTTTGTTTAATCCCAAACATTTCATTAAAATAGCAATTTCAAATTGTTCTGGTTACCAATACCTTAATTTCAAATTGTTCTGTTCAGTAATACCTAATGGAAACTTGTTGAAATGGTATAAATAATTACAATGGGCCAAGACTAAAAATGCTCTTAATGCGATTGTAGAATTACTAATTGTATGTTACGAATTATATTGATATTAAAAAAAAATATTTTCATTGAAAACTATCTGGATGTCAGTTTATTAATGGAAAAAATGCTAAATAACCTGCTTTCTATAGATTCATTTTTTGGTTAAATGGAACGAATAATAAATAAATAAATAAATTGAAGGTATTTTTTTAAATTGTGAACTCTAAACGTCTGTAATCACCTGTATGGCTCAGAGGGTCAAATAAAACTATGATCAATAATATGAAAAACGAATACGTTTGCAAAGACAATGACCACTGCAAATTAGTTCAATTATCGAAACACTATAGGAACACCATATAGCATCAATTCCCCAATTTTATTGCCACTGTATCATATATTTCATATGGGACAGTGAACAAGTCCGTTGCGTTGTAATCCACACCGTTGGGCTTTTAAATTAATAGTACTTGTTGACTTCGTACACCCTCAGTCCCAAATGACCGTGGCTATAAAGAATGAAGAAAACAAATAGCGCAGCAAACGCAAATACGTCTATGTTAGTAGATATGCCAACGGCTAACTTTTTCCCCTCGCCGATGGTATTGATTAATGCTGTGAATTCCCACAGGACATCCTATATCGTTGCAACGTTTTGCCGCCGCTGTCTTGATCGGCAAGATCATTATTTGCAAGCTACCCGTCATGTGTGACTTACCGTCCTTTTAACTTTCAGCGTCAACTAGTTTACACCCATTTGTGGAATACGTTTAAGATGAACAGCAAAACATGATTGTTTTGACACCCTCAATTTGATGCCCTTTTTGCAATTTGTTTAAATTTAGATCTCGAGAAATATTCCTCGCATCTTCAATGGTTTCTCAATTCAATCGACGCTTTCAAGAGCAGCTGAAATATTATCTTACATTTATGGGCAATTACCCTGGAAATTCGCCTTAAGGTAAGTAACTGAAGAAAACTAACCCAGTGTCAATGCACGAATAATCCAGCTTGATCCCGAAGACAAACCAATTTCTCTCAAGTGTAAAAGAATCTTTTACTATCTACACATCTCTCTGTTTTGCAGGTTAGAATTGAGAGGAGGTCAGTCATTTAAAAGCAGCCACTCGAAAAGATGCTCCAAGTTCGTTATTGAGTTCGTCAAATAGAGCATCTTTTAACACAAACCGAGCAGTACTGCAATCTTGTTTTTGAACATGGACCTAGCAACGTCTGGGAATAGCTTGGACTATTTCACAAGTAAGTTTTATCACCTCGTTTTATAAATTATGCCATGTGTGTATGTTTTTAAAGATTAATTTTTGCTGAAAACGTCTTTGAAGTTAATGGTTTATTGTTTATGTTCATTTTGTGATTATGTCATATGCGTATTGTGTTAAGTATTTTTATATTGGCAACGTCTTTAAAGTTTTAACACATTTAGAGTGAAACAGAAAAGAAAAGTTCAAGACACTAGACAATCGGTGATTCTGAAAATTACGTTTTACATGGTTAATGCGTTTTACAGGGTTGTACAAAGTGCAGGATCAGGAAATAATGTGCAAAATAAGGAAATAATGTCAAATGGATAAAGACAAGTAATGAGGTAAAAAGGTGCCGAGAATAAAATGCAACTTTAGGTTATGAGCTATGGTTGGCTGGTTGTACAGGTAAACACTGATTAACATAATCCTAGTCTGATTTTTACTAACTTAACCATTATGGTGTGGATTATTTTCCTCCTGGGGAAAATAACTTTGTGCAATCCTTGTTTTTAAGTACGAGAATATTTTAAAATTGTTATAATATTTCACTCATATTACTTTTGCATTCACGGTGCAGTGCGCATCATAATAGATTCGAAAATTATGTGTCAATAATAATAATACCAATAATAACCATATTTTTATAGCGCCTAACATCAAGCTCTCTAAGCGCTCCATACAATTTTTTTTTTTTTTTTGAACATATAACAACAAAAACACTTGATACAAATGTAAAAGAAATAAAAAACATTAGAAAGCATGTTAACAAATGAGTCTTTATAAAGATGCTTTAAATTTAGCAATATTCTCAGAGGAGAAGACTATTACACTGATCCACTCGATGTGCAATAAAAGCGTAAACAAGCATTTCAGTGGATTTTCTGTCAAGAAATTTTCTAATCTGACCTATTTGGCACAAAGTAAATGAAGCAGAAATTGTTATTTACAAAAATATCCATTTGTAAATCACTTGCATAACGATTCCCAAATTACGGTCACTTTTCTCAGGTTCAATCAAAGATGATGCAAATGATCCAAATAAAAACAAAGGTGCACACAGAAAATAAAT
Source organism: Ophioderma brevispina (assembly GCA_023653785.1). NCBI lineage: Eukaryota > Metazoa > Echinodermata > Ophiuroidea > Amphilepidida > Ophiodermatidae > Ophioderma > Ophioderma brevispina. Next base: position 94,900 of record JAMKCH010035387.1, read on the forward strand.
AACAATATGAGAACATAGCACTTCATAATAATTACGTAAAATTGACTAAAATAACGTTGTATTTTTTTACCGAAATGCGTAAAATTGTATTTATTTAATGTAGGTTAAACTTAAGTTACAGCTGTTGGTGTACACAGACGGTTCAGCCACTTTTATCAGTATCGACAGAAAAATATAATTAAGTTGAAGCAATGCAATTTAAACAAGTCTTATATGAAAGATAACTGCTTTGAAAAATGCCTCTTGGTTTAAAAATGCAGAAAACTAGGGGATTGACGGAAATTTGACTGAAAAATCCAATATGGCGGCCATGTATTGTGATGTATATACAGGTAGTTGCGAAATGGTCAAAAAATGGTCGAAAAAGATAACTATGTCGAAGCCGTGCAAGTAACATGTCTAATATGAAAGATAATTGTATAGCAATTACTTATAGACTTAAAAAATCAATACAAAATTGTCCCTTGTTTTAAAAAAAGCATTAAATAGGAAAACTATTGCATTTCCGTTAAAAATCCAATATGGCAGCTGTGAAACAAATATCCGGGGCTTAACCCTGTGAACTTTTCTAACTTAAAATGGAGTTGAGCATAATTGGATTTTACCCTTACCCATACGTATCATGTGCTCTATTCCGTTAACAAAATAATATGATACAGCGTAGGCGCGAAGGGTATATTGTAGATAGACACAAAATCTGTGTAATTATTACACAACTTGTATAATTAGCTTTCTGTGTGATAGAATGTCTTACATTTTACAAAACGCGTCAAAAAGAGAAACTGCAAGTATCAGAACTTCAAGCTGTCTTTGTAATTCAGTAAACTGTGACATTGGGTATATGATCAGGGTATTATTGGAAAGAGGACATTCTGATCTTTCTTAGACATACAAGCCTTGATTATAAAATGTTACATACATTGTAATTGAACACTTTAGTTTTCTTATTTCGGTACACCATGAGAGAGAGAGAGAGAGAGAGAGAGAGCAGTACTGCCTTATTGACAATACTATTGATTTTATGGTCTATGTAAATAATATGGATATATATATAAGATTATGGTTAAGAAGTATGACATCACGGGTACATATTTATAAACCATCGTTGCTACTTCAACGTAAAATCCAGAGCCTCAATTACCTCTCGACAGGAATTGTAAATATAAATAGTCAACCAAATGGGAAAATATGTTCATTAAATTAAATACATTAACTCCGGAAGACGAAATAAAATCTATATGAAATGTTTAATTTGTTTAACCGACTTCATTTTGCAAAAACAGAGATTTTCGTTTTCATACTTAAAGTATACATTTCTCCGTTTGCATATTGATTGTTCAATTTCAATTAAACCAACTGGTGATATCAAATTTCATGAATTTGATTTTCAATATTTCTTTTTCTACTAGTCTTTAGCAAATACCGCAGCATGAGACAAGTTGTTTTGAAGATGAGTTTGTACATGTCTTAATTGCCCATGGGAGATCTTTCAAATTGTTTCAATATACAAGCTTTCCAAACCTTGAGACATGTAACTATTATTTATTTACCCATGAATTGTTTACATATGTGTAAGGTCCTTACGCACATATGATGTCAGAAGTTGTGCAAGTACCAGGAGAATAAACTTTATCCATTGATAATTGGAGCAGAGACATATTCCGGAAAGGATAACGTTTTCATTAAAATTGATCCAATGCTCAGGGATCCACTGCCCAAATATGTTTAAATCTCTTCCCCCCGAATACCCTGAACAAAAACACATACTACATTGCTATGCATCTGGCGAGGCTTAGGGAAAGGGTGGTTATGTAGAGAAATGCCCCAGAACGAGCCTTGTTGATCATGTTGATTAAGTATCATTTTAAGGGCTGTGCTGAAGTAAATCGATAAGGGAAGAACCTAGTAATCCAGGTCAAAATTGCTCCAACTACGGATTACATTTCATCGTTTTTATTTGCAAAAGATACCTTCGTTACAAAATAGCAATTGCTCTTTCAAACCCACACATGTACATTAGTAATGGTCCTCGAACATAGCGTAAGACAAAATTATTTCTGTACGTGATATTCCTTCCAGATGTGTGTTCCCATGTATTTGAGAAGCATGAAGAACAGGAGCACGAAGATTGCCACTCACACACACTGGAGGGAATCTTTATCCTTTTTGCGTGATCTACACCCGGAGATCTATGGCAGTAGTAGTGACTAGTACACGGTTATTATTTGTTGTTTTGGAACTGATACGTTTCCGGTTCGGATTTATTTTACGAAATACATAACTAGTTGTTTTGCTGGTTAAAACGTAATATGTTGGGTAGTTTCAGGTCTTGCGTAACCATCATTTTATTTTGTGTTTTAATGTAATTGGCAAACTCTCATTGACAATAAGTCCATGACAAGAAGATGTCAAAACAACTTTGGTAGAGATAAGAAATAGATCTGCCTTGGGCGTTTCATTTTCGTAAGTGGAGGGCAGATGCTTTCTTCTGATTGGTAGATTATGATGCAACCGAATACAGAAAGGCAATCGATGCAGCAGAGGATACTGAAAGAGACACAAGAAGCGCCCCCAATTTTAGTCAAACCCGGGGTTTTTGCATGTTTGGAATGTATTAGATCACACCTGAAGTGAATAAGCCGAATGCACCGTCTCTATGTAATAAGAAGGTGATTTAGTATTTCCTGTCGTACGCAACAGAAAATCCAAGCATGTTTTTCTCTAATGCCGATTACGATGGCAGGTAAATTCAAAATACAGTTATCCTTTTTCTTTTTTTACTTACTTGTCCAACAAACCTTCGAGACGTTCCTGGTAGGTTTTCTACAACCAATGACTTGCAAATTCAGAGAAATTCCTATACTCAAAAAATAAACAAATTTCTGTGTTTGGCTGAAGGTATTCACACGACGTGTACAGTCGGCCGAATAGCCATGCGGCCGAATAGCCATTTCCTGTTGCTTTGCCAGCATTCCCAATCCTACCCCTAACCTTAAGCCTAACTTAACCCCAAAGCCTAAGCTATACCTAACTCTGCATGGCCCTAACCCTAACCCTATAAGTCTATCCCTAACCCTAACACTAACCCTAACCGTAACCTTAACCCTAACTATTGTCGGGTAAAAAGCCACTCTGACTATTGAGCCTACTGTCTTGTGTCGGTGGTTTGAAACTGGATATCGAAGTTGGCTTTGGCCCCAAAATACTTATTCAGCCAAACCTTGTGAGACCAAAGTAACTTCCTTTCTGTTGGTTCATTTAACCAACCGTTCTGGAGAAGCATAAAGTGACATAAGCAACTTCGTCGCTAAAGAAATTATGTAACTTACAGCCTAAAGTGCTTTTGGAGTAAAATCCTACACGTTGAAACTGTTGTTTTTAGACAGAAAACCGAAAAGCACTTTTCGTTTGGGAATGTATTGCGCCTTGAGCAGTCACCGTTTCAATGTGATGAATGAGATGAGCATGTCTCAAACGGTGGAGTAAAATTTACTTTAATGATTACATAGAACTGTTTGATCATTTGGGTTTCTTCTTTTTCTTGCCCTATTTAAAGCAAAGGTTCGGATTAAAAAGTAGACACCATGCTACTAAAATAATGCAATTCATACTGATACTATTCGTACAAATGGAGTATTTTTTATATCAAAGATATGTTACACTTTCTAAAAGATCAGAAATATCTATGTTCATGGCCATTATTTGTGTGTCAATCTACCTGTTGGGGATTGAGCCATGACTAAGTTTATTTGGTTAAAATATATTCCTATAAATTTAGAGAAAAATGCAGTTGAAGTTCCTGAGAATATTTATTAGGATTTTGATAAAATTAGTCCAATTACAGCCATTTTTTTGACATTTTTGTTAATAGGCTAAAGAATGCCTTTCAAAGGTCTGCTACATATTGTAACAAACAGCAATGCCTCTCTAGCTCACAGTAGGATTTCTTAGGCACCATTTCTGTTTGAAGATTTAACATTCATTTCTAATTGTCCTTTCCAAGCTATTTCTTTTTCAACAAGTACACGCCTTGCTCTTGGCTTCTGTTAAATGTCCCTAATATTTGTAACTTGAAGCGAGAGGCGAAGTTGAAAACAATTAACGCGTGCTCTGTGTGCATTCTCACTGCACAAGAATACGCGAGGATATAGGACATATAGAAGTATACTTGAAACTTGGCTCTGTAAAATGGCGTCAGCTTTCATTGCATAGCCTACTTTTTATCAGCTGATATTAATACTTTGATGCAGAACTTCTGTTTCATCACTGATTGCAAACAGCGTGGCGGTAATTCGGGCGTATGATTTATTAAAGACTTGTTTGTCTCTTTAAAAAAACCGAAATACTGATTGGAATGGACATTTTTAAAGTTCTGATTTTAATAAGTTAATAAGTGCATCATGTAACAGGTTTTGGTCGCAAACAAATGGCGACTGAACTCAGTTCACACAAACTTATTCCACCATTTTATTTGTATTTTGTTAGAGAATTCGGCGAGACCGATATTATTAGAGTGCAAATGTGTAGTCCATAATGATAAGTTTCACTTAATGCAAAGACTGTTTTAATAGTTGCATAACATGTTGGTTATGCAATATAATAAACAGGGTTATTGTTGAGGTCATTATTGAAATGAAGAGAACCTAGGCAGTCTAGGATATCTTAAGACATCTGTGAATCGAATATAGTGATCTACACCAAGACTTCATGACGCTAAAAACCCACTCGGGAAAATTTCACCCACTACAAAACCCAAAAATAGTAACTATGTGTGTCGTTTTCACCGTGTGTGGTGATTTTCCTAAATTATCACTGTGTTGTAATTATATATATGGGGTTTTACTTGAATTACCTTAGCGAGCCGAATTGTACATTGTGGAATATACATTTCAGTCACGCGTATTTCCTCTTTCCTTATGCAGTCGATAGGTGGTGCTGCACTATGAATACTCACTTACTTATTCACCATTTGCGACTCATTCCAGAATACATTCAACAGCAAATCAATGGCAAACCATTATGCAAGATAAAATAATCCATTTTAACATTCTTCCGTATTCTCATATACAGTACATTAGTTCATTATACTAATCATCTGATTTTCTTTTTGCATTTTTTCAGATATCACGGATGATAATGAGACGTTCACCTTTGATCTTCCAGATGATCCATATTTAAGAACTTCAATCAATCATAGCTATCCTCATTGCGACATACTCCCCTCTATTTATAATGGGTATGATGGGTAACCTGCTCGTCATATACGTCATAGCCCGGAATCGTAGCATGCAGACTGTTACCAACTTCTTTCTGGCTAATCTAGCAGTCGCCGATCTCTTGGTGGCGCTATGCTGTGTGATTCCTAAGCTTTTGTGGTTTATTTTGGAATCATGGACTCTTGGAGCTTTCGTATGCAGGATGCATCACACTATGATAAGTCTCACAACAAACGCCTCGATTTTCATCTTGACAGTGATATCAGCAGAGCGCTTCATTGCCATTGTATATCCATTTGAAACAAAGCAGATTCTAACGAGTAGGAGATTATTCATTGCAGTCGTTGGAGTTTGGTGTCTCAGTGCTGTACTGAGCTCTCCGACTGCCTATTTTCATGAAATCATCACATACGAAGGGAATGATTACTGTGGCCCTTCGTCAATTATCAGCCTCAAAGCGGTCCGCATTCACACTATGTCCATGTTCATTCTTTGTTTTATTTGTCCTTTAATTATAATGAGCATTCTCTACCTTAAGATCTCTCGCCGATTGTGGAATCGAAATCGCACGGGAAAATTAGGAATGGTTTCAAGGAATAACTACAACTTCACCAGGAGGGCTAGCGTGGATGCTGTCCTAGAAAAGGCTGAAATAGGGGTTTTTCGAGATACTGATAGCCCGTTAAAGGTTAATGCCGACAGGGCATCCAAAGCGCCATGTATTGATGAAGTTACCAGTTTCATTCCGAAAATTTCTCATGAAACCACGGAGTGCGCATCGGATGTCAATGTGCCGAGTATGGTAACTTCAACAACGAATTGTAGCCCGGAAAATTATTATATTAAAATAGGTCCTTTCTTTCTGGATGATCCTGAAGAAAACGTTGAGACAGCAGACTATAATGAAGATCCTGACCACAAATGGAAGTTATGTAAAGACCCTCCCATGGGCTTGACAAAAATTGACTTGAAGCATGTGAAATTTGGATTTGATAATGATAATATTAAACGAGGACCGGCCCTTTCTAAGTCGGAAGACAGTTTGGATGGCCTTGCGGCAAGGCCAAACGGTCGATCTGTTCACAAAGCCTCGGATTTAATTACGGATTGCGATAAGAGCACTGAAACAGGCAGATCTGTGTTACAATCACCTCGTATTAAATTGACACAGGCGCAGTTCAGTTTTGATTCGCCATATCGTGATCGAGATAGTCCAGTTTTGTCGGTTTCCGGAAACACTCCATCAGCATCAATTAGCAGTAAAATTGCACGGCGGAAAAAACAGAGAAACGCAAAAGCCGTGATGTTAGCGCGCAAAAAAGTCATTCGCCTCTTGATCATAATGTTAGTGGCATTTGCTGCTTGTATGTTTCCCATGCAGTTGATTTTATTTTGGTCGCATTACGGGGACTTTCCTCGACACACAATTGCAGGCGCCTTGCTTATCCCATTTGCATATGCGGCATACTTTTTCAATAGCGCCCTCAACCCTTTCCTGTACGCTTTCCTTTCCGATAACTTCCGTTCTAAGATGAGAGAAACTCTTTGCATTCCCAGTAAAAAAGGTCGAGACATTCGCCAAAGACATAAGAAAGTCCGCAATGTGCCGTCAGAGGCATTCACGGAATCGGACTGGACTCACTCTTTACATTTAACCACAGATGCTTCTTTACACCACCCGTTTTAAAGCAATCCCGTTTGGAAAGGTTTCTTGAACTTAAACGATTGTGTAATAGCTCTCTTACACACAGTCGTGATCTCTTCACGATTAATGTCCATGTGTCCGTTCGCGAAACTCGTACTACGTGTATTACTAACTCATGCGTATGTTCTACATTATAGACATTTTATATTAGTTACACAGTGCTTTGGATACATTGGTCCACTCAGGCATGACATAGTACACACGTAGATTTTCGGTTCATCCTTCATGTAAGACTCACGGAATTAGCCTAGCATGAAATCTTCTATAAAAGGATCAAAGGATTACTAGGATTGTACAGCTTTATTCTAGTCTAACTCATGAATATCTTACAACCACGACACACAAACCATATTTTCGAATGAGTTTCGCGAATGGACCCCAGATCAATATCTTTACCTCTGCTTTGTTTGTTGCTTGTAATTGTAATATAAGGCCGTTTTCATGAAAAGTATTTTGAGCTTAAGCTGTATGCAATGTTTAATAACGTAATGTAATCTCGCTGCAAATACAAAACGAAAGAAAACAAAAACATGTTAAGGTGCCTTTACTGGATTTCGACCCTAAACACGATTAACCTACATTTTGTTTTTATTATGGAGGAGTTTCCCTTAATTTTATTTTCCCTTTGTAAATTTGACTAGAAGGTGTGGCTATCATTGCAGAACAATTGAGCATATCGTTACGAGATAAATCTACTTACGTTATTAGACTACATCGTAGTCCAACTTTGTTTATTTTTCCCTCAAAAATGGCTGCTAATCCAAAACACGGACACTCTCTACAACAATTTGACAGCGGGTGTAATTTGGAATTAGTATAAGCTTTGAGATGCTTACACAGAATTCGTTGTTTTTCATTGTATTTCTACGACTTGGAGGATAGCATATACTGGGGCGCTCTATGTATTAGCTTACAATTGTCATTCAAAGTCAAGTATTGAGTGGGTATTCAACCGCACTACATAATGTAATCAATATTTCCATGTTATACCAGAGTGGTCCACTGGATTTTCATGTTACTCAGATAATTTACTATAACCTTTTCAACCCGATTTACAAATAACAATTTGCAATTTTAAATAAACTTAAAGCATAGGAGCTTCGATAGGCTGGTTTGTGCGCATCTTTGATTTTAAGAAAACTAAGAGTAGCACAAAAACGTGAGAAAAACGTGTTTGGCTGACCCTCATAAATATGTTCAAACAAGAAGAGGCCCGTACATACAGCAAGAAAACAAAACCAAGAAGAATTTGTCTATAAATGAGTAAAGCTCAGAATTAAGATTAATTACAACATCAACTGAATGGTCTTTCACCAATTTAAAGATTCCTTCTTCCAAGAAGGGCCCACGACCCAGTGGAATTGCTCTCTTATACAGAGACAAAAAAAAGCGCAAATTTGAAAACTTAAATTTAATGATAATAAGTCTCTTAGATCCTATTATTTTCCTACATTCTGGTGGGATTCGGTCCAGTGGTTATTAAAGTAAAGGTCGGTATTCACAAAACCGGACGAACTTTAGTCTTGGCCTTAAGTGGGAGTTATATACAGTCCTTCCAAACAGCACATTATTGTCCTGTTCCATATCTCTTCTTAGCGTGTCCACATGTCATTAGTAATGGCTTGTGGTGTCAGGATTTATTCAACTGAGTAAGCTGATCCCGGGCCGCGTGTATCCACGATACGGACGCTCCTAACATGGCCCACTTTTTTTTAGACTAGGGCGGATTGGGAACAGTCAGGGGTTTACACCCTACTCTTTTTCTTACTCTTTCATGATTCATTTGCCCAATTCCAATTGAACCATGGAGGAGAGCGGTATTCTGTATTAATTAATAGCTCGTATACAGATCAAATCCAGAATTGAGCACCCGAATAAATCCCAGCAAGTGACCCCCCCGAGATTCGAACCCGGGATTTGTTGATAGATTTGCGCCACAGGCAAGCACCCTAACCGCTAGGCCACGCTGTTCCATATAACTACCCATAAAATACCAAAGAGAGAGAATAGCTATACATACATTGGGTTGTTTCTTGTTCTAAAATGACTTATTTTCTTTCTCATTCTATATAGAAATCAAGTGAGAAAGAGAAATATATGTTCCATCCTGTATAACTAACCACCTGTTGAGTTCAGGACTAAAGTGAGCCACGCTTTTAAGAATATGAGCTAATAATATTAAAAAAAGTTTGTGTAACATCAGTTGTATTATGCCCATTTGAAATTAGTCCCTGGTGCCGTTCAACAAATAGCATTGGTTGCATAATCTTTTCTGTATTCAACGTTCGCAATGGGCTATTCAAGAAATTATCCATGCACACCCCATGACAATTTCAAAATTGAAATGACTACAGGATTTTCCAAGCTGGTTTTGACAAATCATCATGTCATCTTTGGGTGTTTGTGACCAAAGAGAACGAAAAAAAAAACCTATAAGTGATGGTATTCTTTGAAAAATGTGATTTTTTTCAGTAGATCAGTAAAGTCATAGGCATCTTTGGTTAGCTTCTCAATTACTAAATTTCTCTATTCACTGCATCTGTTAAAGTAACACAATAGGAATATTTGATATGATTTGTACGAGTTTTCATTGTGTGAATTCTTAGACACATTCGATTTCATGATGGAAATTCCAATGGCCTTTTTGGATTGCACTATGGGAATTCCCACGCAATTTTGGAGAAGGGTGTACGAATTTCCACTGTCATCTTTAGGTGTGTGGATAATTTCTGTAATAGCCCAATCGAATCAGATCAACAGTTCACATACGACAGAAATTAGATTGAGATTACCCTGACTCCCACGAATATTGTAAATAACTTCGGATCTTTTAAATTATTATTGCAAACACATATGAGTTATCTTTATTGTCATCATGTAGTTCTAAAAGTCACTATTGTGGTATTAAATGTAATTGTCATTTACGTATTAACAACCTGGGAAGTTTTCATTTGAATCGGATATCCAGTTTGGAAAACAACCGCAATTATTCAAATCAAGCCTTATTACTTCATAGCCTTGCAAGTTTGTATACTCTAGCCTTACAAGTTTGTAAACTTTGAATAATAGAAATTATGTTACGTAAGACTCTTGTTTTCAAATCAGACGACCGAATCTAATGGAGAGTGCCCGTTTTGGGGATTAGCAACTATTTTTGGCGGTAATCTATGAACTATGCATCCACCTGTTTTGCACCTGGACCACACTCTATTATATTCAGGTGAGTGTATTGTTTGACCCTCAAAGATGATTGCAACACCGAAACACGGGAACTCTCTACAACAATTTGACAGCGGGTAGAAACATACATGTACTGAGAAGCTTACACAGAATTCGGTTTTTTTTTTAATTTATTTGTACTGGGACGCTCTGTATTCGCTTACAATTGTCATTCACAGTCAAGTATTGAGTTCGTATTCAACCGCACTATATAATGTAATCAATAATTTCACATTATCCAAGAGTGGTCCAAGTGGATTTTCATGTTACTCAGATAATTTACTATAACCTTTTCAACCCAATTTGCAAATAAACAATTTGCAATTTTAAATAAACTTAGAGCTTAAAAGCTTCGATAGGCTGGTTTGTGTGCATCTTTGATTTTTAAGAAAACTAAGAGTAGCAATGATTAAAAAGTGAGAAAAAAATCCTACATGAACCAGGACTCTAGCGTTTTATTTACATATGTTTGTCATACCCTCATGGAAACATTAATTTTGGAAGCTTTTTTGGATTTTTGTTTTAATTAACCTTTTATGAGATGAGAAGGGCGAACATTTAAATCTTTCACACAGGAGTTAGGTATATAGTAATGTATATGAAAACCAATTGTTAGTTGACATTAAAGGCTGACTCAGAGATTTCGAAATATATTGTTGTGTGTATTAATTAACAATATTCAACCAGGCTATAGGCACCTTAAATGCTTAATTTCAAAGTTTGTGATGATATGATTTTCAAGCATTTATGTACCATAGGATACTCTGTAAAAAAAGATCCAGAATTGTATTACAAAGTTGTGATGTTCTATTTTAAGGACATCGATTTGAGCTTTAAGCTTTCACACTATATTATGTGGACAGGCATGATGCATATGCAATAGACACGATTTGTCAGAACATTTCACCTAGCCTTTTGAAATCAAAAGCTCCTATGTGAAAATGGGCCCCATCTCATCAAAACTGTCTGGAACAAAAATGATAATGCTTAGTAACCATTCCGATTTGATTTTTGGGTAGAGCAAAATCTATTCTATAAGGTAATTGCCTTAGTTTTAATAAATTTGAATTCAGAGTGAATGTATGACGTTCTTCTTGCGTATGAGGCAGCAGTTTAATGTATTGGAGTCGGTAGAGCTAGCTCACTGTTGACTTGTTGGGGTTTGAGAAATCTATATCCACAGGTGGACGAAAGGTAGGGCTCTCATAGAGAATGTGATCCGCAGTCTGTAATGGAGAGCCAAATTGGCAGGCTGGAGAGGGTCGCATCGATACATATTGCTGTTGAAACGACAGACACCTGTGCGAATCCTGTTCAAGGTGACCCATTCCTTACGTTGTAGTTTGCTACTAGGTGGGAGTTCTGTCATGAGTGTGATAGTGAATTGGTCTGCTCTCGGAGTATCTAGCCAGACAGTATTCCATGTCTTTAGAATGTTGAATGGAGACCTGGAGATTTAGCAGCGTGCCGACAGAAAGGTCGACGAGAGTGCAGTCCCCGTCTGCCGAGCTGGTGTAATTATTTGAAAATATTATGCAGCAGGTGCTTGTTGTCCAACAGATCCTTGTTCACAGTTTATGTGTGCGATGTTCCTTCCTAAGCACTGCAGGTGCAATGCCTGAAAGCACTGGTAGAAACTCAGATGGAGTGGGACGCATGCAGCCAGTAATGGTTCTAATTGTCTCGTTGAGTACTGTGTCCAGCATATTTGTGTGAGAGCTATTGCACCATGCAGTGGCGGCATACTCAGCAGCGCTGTGGCACTGTGGCCCCCGATGTCTTGAATGGCTCCAGGAGTTCTACACATGTTGCCTCACCAACATGTGATGTTTTTCCTGCCCAGCAGCGATATATAAATTTCTCAAAATATCCATTTTTAAAAATTGTTTAGATTTCAAAGTTAATGTCCTGAGAGGATAAAAAAATATTCACCCAAAGATGCACGCAAGACCATTCTATCACAACCTCTGTAAAGCTAAGATTAATTGAAGTAAAAAAAAATCCAATTTGAATTTTTTGCCCTAAAATGTAATTTACTTGTACAGTCTATAGGGTGGGATTTCAATATATAAACCCTTAGACATGCACGACTGTGGAAATTGAGTTTGAACCCGGTTTGTATATGATATGTTAAGTTAGTAACGCGGAGCCACCGGTCTGGACTGCTCAAATAGCGTTAGGTAACTGTTAAAGTGTTGGAGAGCACACTATTAAACAGACCTCCATGTTACAATATAAAACCTTTGTACAATTGTATTGTATTGGAAATCTATCAGCAACATATAAATTAACAAGAATATGTGATTGTGTTCGACAATCATACGAAAGACATAGTAATCTATCATCTGTAGAAAGTTCGTAAATTTACATTTGCTGGAGGTAGTAAATGTCGTAATTTACAGATTTCGGTTGTTATCAAATCAATTGAACAAGGTTTGTGTATGGATTAAGTAGTTAGTAACGCGGCCCCACCTCAAAATGACTTAAGGTAACTGTTAAAATTTGGAGAGCACACGGTTAATCAGAACTCTGTTGTTTACAATAAAACATTTGTGCATTGGTATTGTACATAGAAATCTATCAGCAACATGAAAATTAAACCAAGAAGGTATGAAAAGGATCACCAGTCAATAATGAATTGCATAAGTAAATCCAGTGTATCTCTGTTAGAAATCTTCCAAAGTTACAAATGTGATGTGTAAATGTTCTAATTTGACATCTTTTTTAGATTTCATTGTTATCAATTTTTTGTATTGTACCGAAATAACCCTGAACAAAGGTACAAGCACTTCCATCAAGGAGATACACAGAAACTGGCATACAAATAGGTGTAGCCCACCGAATTTATATGTTAAAAAAAAAAATAACGGTTTTTTTTTTTTTAAATTATAAACTTATAAACGGTGGATGATTTCACAGTTTTAATGACGATGTTTTGCTCCTATTTTGGCAATCGTTCTAATTTATTGTTATGTATCTCTGTCCAGTGTATCTTTCTAGGCGAAAGTTATCGTTAATAATGCTATTTTCATGGTTTACAAAGGTCTGTGTACAAGCCATGTAAGCTTGCAGTGTTCTAAGTGGTAGACCAATGCAATGGAGAAGGCATGACTGAAATATAACCTTATTACATACATATGCGAATTGTTTATGAGGACTAAAGTAATACTGCAGGATGACTTTATAAACCGTGGTATACACAAAGAAGATGGGAAAATGTACAAATCGTACGTTGGTAAAACCAAACCAGATACATGGTGTATACAACGTAAACACGCGAGAGTAACAAGTGAGAGTTCAGCATTTTAAATGCATGAGGGTAATTAATTAGGATGTGAAGTGTGTACAAGCATCTATAAACAATAATTAAAAAAAAGTTGTACTATGTGAAGAGTATCACTACGACAAGCAATTGTCGTTGAAACTTACCCTCAGCGATTGATCACTGGTGGGTTGGATGGAAATCAACCGCCATCTATCGTATCGATTTGTTCCCGAGTGCTTCTTTGGGGTTGAAATCCACGATGACTCCCAAACTACTAATCGAATAAAACTGGAATATAATCCAGCTTGTGTTTATAAATCTATACTACAGAGGAGAGCTGGATAAAAGGTCCAATTTTTAAGCTGAGAGAACTCTACAATTTGCGTTAAGAATGATCTAAGTTATGGAGTCGTTGGTCTTTCCAGAACGCAGTTCCTCAGTTTACAGTGCAGTTGGTGTAAAATCGTTGATATCGAATTGCCCCAATAAGCGGGATTACCTTATAGGTGGATAAGAAAGGCGTCGTTCCTGGGGTATATTTCCATTATATATTTCAAATCACGATATTTCTTCATCGGGAGGACAATGCGAATCTACCCTCACAGATAATCCGTCATCTTAACTAGAAGATGCACTTCCACAATGAAAAAATCGTCCAAATACGGATATATTTTTACTGTAGAACTGACTCTAAATGCTTGTATTCATCTGAAAGTTAGGTGATGTTGTGAACCGATATGTAAATTGAACATAGGAAAGTATACCTGTCATCGGCACCAAACGTGTAAGGACTATCCCCTTCTGGTACCCTCCGCCTGCATACCATCAGTCATCGAAGTATGACGGCAACCGACTGGGTATCAAAAGCAGGTTATCATTATGTAAAAAATCGTAACGATTTTAAGATTGAATCATAAAGATAATTAATGTAGAGATTGCTTGCAAAAGTTATGATTCGTTCATATTCTGAATGTAACCAAATACACTTTATTACCGCTGTCATGGAATTGAAAGCGCTTTCTTATCAAAATTTGCTTGAATTCAGAACGTTTTGCAGTTGATTTGATGCTGCAACAACCATTTTAAAATCTCATCCAATGTACAACGTCAAAATCATTTAGTAAGTTTGTTAGATGAGATATAAACGAGTGCAAATTGTGCTCTCAAAGATCACGTGCATCGTGCACAAACCAGTTGTGAGGATGTTTAGTCTAAAAACTAAGAATGTTAAAATCTTCCCCTTAGGTTATGACACATTTTAATTGGGGTGTCTGCAGATGCATATGGGGGTTCGCTTAAGCAGAAGACGTGTAAAGTCTTTGTTCGCTCTCCTCAAATCTTATTCTTTTACTCGTGAAAAAAAGCTATATAACATTTTTTAAAGGGTGGTGTGTATATATATCTTGTTGCAAGCAGTTGAAGAAAGTCAAAATCATGAATATGGATTTTGTTAATCTTGAAGCCCAATAATTCAAATACACACAAAAGGTTTTTTCCTGCTTAAGACAACTGTGTATTTAATGTTTCCAAGCTTGCCAAGTAGTGACACAATGTTTTCAAATAATTGGGTCGAACCTAATTGGATTTATATATTAAGAGTTTAACAGATGTAAGGCGCTAACTCCAATATATGTGGTTATTTTTGAAATGTTTACGTTTAATGGCAAAAAATAGATTCAATAGTGTTTTAATGATGTAGTGTATTTTCTGACTAATTTAAATACAATCTTACCCGAAAGTTATTAAATGCAAAGTTCAAAATGGCCAACTTTGGTTTTTGCTCCATTTGAAAAAAAATAATTTTACGATATTCTTACCGTGCTATTAAAAATTATGTTTTTAATTGATTGGGGCTAAAGTACGTTACTATTCTATCCAAAAGAAGTTAGCCAAATCATTGTCAATACCACCATTCTAGTGATTCATTATCATTAGAGCATTGGAGTTAGCACCTTTTGGAATTAAACTCTTCATATATATTAGAGAGGGAAAAGTTCTGGTTTTCTCTCAGCAAACCATGGCAAAGTGTTTAACATTCAATCAACATCACGATATGTTTCCATACAACTTTTTGTGTATGCGTGTGTGTTAATATTCCTGTAATGTTCATATCATGCGCTGTCAGCAAATGTTCGCATCATGTGGTATTCTTTTCTGGGATCTCAATAGAATTTCAGTTCAACATGTAAAGCTAAAATAGAACAGGCGTGTTTATACAAGTGTTATACTCGTTGTAAATTAGTTGCAGACTCCCTGCTTAAGATAAACTGTGATAAAGTAGTTAATATCAAGAAGTGTGCTCATGTGAACTGGTCTGAATCGTTATTGCACGACCTATGATGATATTAGTCATGTTCTAATTCATAATTGGTTTATTTTCAAATAAACTTTAGTCACGTAACACACATTTCCGTGTTTAGTACGTATTTCAGTAATTACTGCCTAAGAACACCATTATTACAGTATTACATGTTACCAATTGATGACCGTTGTAGAGTTTAAAATCCATTCTGGACCTTCTTTCAGATTTCCTCAGTATCTGTATTCAAGTGACAGAGCAATGCCCAGCCTTTGGGAACTGTTTTTATTATCCAAAAAATCCCAACTACAGCATACACTAATTGTTATTAGACAAATCCAACACTGTAAAAATTATTTTACTCATGTTGAGTAAAAATGTCACAGCTCTTAATGTTGAGTAAAATCTTAGTCAAAGTTGAGTAAACCTTACTCATTGTTGACTAAAGCTTAGTCATTGTTGGGTAAAATATACTCAGCTTTGTGTAAGGTTTACTCAACTTTGACTAAGATTTTACTCAACATTAAGAGCTGTGACATTTTTTACTCTGCATTTTTTGGAGTGAATATTCGAAGCATTGGTCACACACAATAATGTTATATTTCTTGATGATTTCCATAGGATTTGTATTGTGGTTGCCTTTTTTGTGCTAAAATATACTGATTTATTTTTAAGGATAATGTATAATTTTCAAGTTGAACTATGCGTTACTAATATTATGTAATAAGCATTTTTAGAAACCACGCGCCCGTCGTATTCCTGTGCGTAAGATGTAGAGCGATTTGTTCATGGACAAATCACAGCAGCCAACAACATCCCGCTGAGCTATTGTTATGTGTGTCATTGTTCAAATAAGAGTCTCTTCAACAGACTTTAGTAGGCGTCTGTGGAAATTTGATATTCGGGTTTAATTATAAGGTTTTAAAACAAAAATATGTGACCGGTTAGAAGTTTGTCTGCTGAACGGTTTCGGGTGGTATAAAAGGGACCATTTAGACAAAAAAAAAAAAAAAATCTACACGGTCATCGATTTTTCTTGGGAAATGCGAAGTAAATGTCCGTGTTTTGAAATGGCAGCAGTGCGTGACCTGATGTTGGTGTAATCCATGCACAGCGGGAGTTTGCTGGCTGCTGTGTGGACAAATCAAACAAAATAATGCCACTTTATACGCACATGCATACTTCACGCGTATGGTTTCTTAAGATTTCCACTATCGCCAATTGAAGTCCACTACCACGCCGCGAAGCTTTCTCCCGCAGCCATGTTCTTAAAATCTGAAACACCGTGGCGACAAAGGTCATATCAATAACTTTACCGTCCATTATCTTTTGCAAAATTGACAAGATATTATATGAAAGTCCAAAATTAAATGAATATTTTAATGCGTTTCAAATTATGTCGCGTGTACAAAATGATTTATTTAAAAATGTGACGCAAAATCAGTCTTTAATGCAATAAAGCATTCTTTGTGCTAAGTAAAAATGTAAAGGTAATGACTATTAAATAACATGTCCACGTTAGTAAATTTTGTTGCATACAATAAAGGAAGTGTTGCCTTTCACAACTTTTTAAATAGGTATTTCTTATCGAAATTAAAGGTGCAACGAGAGATTTCACATAATTATTAGGTGTCTCTAAAAAATTGAAAGCCCTGATTTGTTCGCTGATGTAAATATTTCCTTCAAAAATTCCTTCATTTGAAAGGGTTAAGCTGAGAATTATTTCTATGGTACACAAATTGTGAAATTTCTAGTTTTATATTGGAGCAAATATAAAATTCAGCCAATGTTTTAAATTGAAATTGATGTAAATCGAAGTTACCCTTTATTTTTACATTTAAGACATTTGAGTAGCCTAATATAGGTAATACATCTATTGCGTGTCCGGTCTGTATGAAATCACACTACATATGTCACAATATTTGGATGTCTCAAAATCTCTCATTGCACCTTTAAATACAATTATGAGCCTTTTCTGCCTCTTAATTCAATGTGTAACTCAATCAATTCCAGTCAGACCAATGTCTGTAATGTAATCATGAAAATTGTGTTAAAATCTCGAGAAAGATGCTCAGGATATAAAGTATTGAGCGTTTTCTTAACGGCACAGGTTTTAAAAGGACAAAATTCAATTCCTTTTTTCAGTCTTATTTTAAGTTTCAGTTTTATTATTATAATATTAGTTTTAGTTGAATAATATATCGATACAAATCGAACGCTGAATTGTATTTTGGCTCAGTTTGTATGCTAACATATTGCTATATTGCTATACCCGTTCTCACAAACGTAATGCACTTTATTCTGTTTCATACCCATTCACTAACCTAACTTTCGAAGGGTATTACAGCATTATAGACCAGTTAACAGCAATGTTTGTAAACATGTTAGTGCCTGGTATCTTGAACTAGGTCGGCCTGACTGTTACACACTGGGCAATTGTATCTGTTAGAGTTTTAATACTATGGGCCATAACGATTGGCAGGCATGGATTGGCAGTCAACAAAAGAAAGTGACGTAGGATGTTAACTGGTCTGAATCGTTATTGCAACGACCTATGATGATATAGTCATGTTCTAATTCTAATTGGTTATTTTTCAACATAGAACTTTAGTCACGTAACACACATTTCCGTGTTCAGTACGTATTTCAGTAATTACTGCCTAACAAACACATTATTTACAGGCTTACTGTTACAACTGATGACCGTTGTAGAGTTTAAACTTATCGGACCTTATTTCAATTTCCTCAGTATCTGTTTCAAGGGACAGAGCAATGCCCAGCTTGGGACCTGTTTTTATCCAAAAAAAATTCCCAAACTACAGCATACACTAAATTGTTAGTGACAAATCCAACACTGTAAAAAATATTTTACTAGTTGAGGAAAAATGTCACCAGTCTTAATGTAAGAGTAAAAAATCTTAGTCATAACGTTGGGAGTAAACCTACTCATTGTTGACTAAAGCTTAGTTCATTGTGTGTAAATCTACTCAGCTTTGTGTAAGGTTTCCTCAACTTGACTAAGCTTTTTACTCAACATTAAGATGGTGACATGTTTTACTCAGCATTTTTTGGAGTGAATATTCGAAGCATTGGTCACACCCAATAATGTTCTATTTCTTTGATTCAATAGGATTTGTATTGGTTGGTTGCCTTTTTTGGATAAATATACTGATTTATTTTTACGGATAATGGTATAATTTCAAGGTTGACACTTGCGTTAACTAATATTATGTAATAAGCATTTTTAGAAACCATCGCCCGCGTATTCCTGTGAGTAACATGTAGAGCGATTTGTCATTGGACAAATCACAGCGCCCAACAACATCCCGCTGAAGCCCTATTGTTATGAGTGTTCATTGTTCAAATGAGTCTTTCAACAGACTGTAGTAGGCGTCTGTGGAAATTGATATTCGGGTTTAATTATAAGGTTGTAAAACCAAAAAATATGTGACCGGTTAGAAGTTTGTCTGCGGAACGGTTCGGGTGGGATAAAAGGGACCATTTAGACAAAAAAAAAAAATTCACACGGTCACGATGTGTTCTTGGGAAAGCGAATAAATGTCCGTGTGTTGAAATGGCAGCAGTGCGTAACCTGATGTGGGTTCCATGAAAAGCGTGGAGCTGTGATGGTGCTTGTGTGGACAAATCAAAACAAAATTAATGCCACTTTTCTACGCCCCACGCACATCTTCACGCGTATGGTTTCTTTTTCCACTATCGCCAATTGAAGTCCACTACCACGCCGCGAAGCTTTCTCCCGGCAGCACATGTTAGCTTAAATTCTGAAACACCAGTGGCGGACAAGGCCATGATCTAAAACTTTACCGTCCATTATCTTTTGCCAAAAATGAAAGATATTATATGACAAAGTCCAATAATTATAGACTATTTGTAATGTGTTTCAAATTTGTCGCGATGTCAAAATGATTTATTTAAAAATGTGACGCAAACCAGTCCTTTTATGCAATAAGGCTTCTTGTGCTAAGTAAAAATGTAAAGGTAATGAACTGTATTAAATAACAGTCCACGTTAGTAAATTTGTTGCATTACAATACGGAAGTGTGCCGTTCACAAACTTTTTAAATAGTAGTTCTTATCGAAAATTAAAAGGTGCAACAGGTAGACATTCAAACATATTATAGGTGTTCTAAAAAATTGAAAGCCCTGATTTGTTCGCTGATATAAATACATTCCTTCAAAAACTTCCTCATTGGCTAGAGAGTGTTAAAGACCTGGGCACGACTTATTCTATGGTACACAATTGTGAAATTTCTGGTTTGATTATGGAGAAATATAAAATTAGCCAATGTTTACATTGACATTGATGCAAATCGAAGTTACCCTTTATTTTTACTTAAGCATTGAGTAGGCCTAATATAGGTAATACATCTATTGCGTGTCCGCGTCTGTATGAAATCACATACATATGTAACAATTTTGGAGTCTTCAAATCTCTCATTTGCACCTTTAAATACACTTGAGCCTTATTCTGCCTCTTAATTCAATGTGTAACTCAATCATTCAGTCAGACCAATGTCCTGATCTTCATTTTTTTTTTTCTAATGGATCATGAAAAATTGGTTAAAAATCTCGAGGAAAAGATGCCTAAAGGAGATAAAGTATTGAGCGTTTTCTTAACGGCACAGGTTTTAAAAGGACAAAATTCAATTCCAATTTATTCAGTCTTTACCATACCAAATCGAACAGTGACTTGTATGTTGGCCTCAGTTTGTAATGTAACATATTGCTATATGCTATCTACCCTTCTCACAAACGTGAAGCCACTTATCCTGTTTCAACCCTATTCACTAACATAACTTCGAAGGGTGTATTACAACATTATACTCCACACTTTTTTGGGCCGTTGAAGTCGCCAAGAGTGTAAGTTTAACCTGTCAACTGGCTCTTTCAGAAGTTACTGTAAATCTAATAATCCGTTCATAACGCGCAGATTGACTAAATAATTTTATTTTGGCATAAAAATACAATGTTTGTTCATGTTAACATAAGATCACTCTTGTTATATTTGTACATTCATAGTGTTGTATAGATGAACGTGGAAAGGTTCGTTAACAATTCCAATGTCTTCATCAGTTGAGGTAATTTGGTGAGTTTTATATGGTCAGTTTAGATAAACCAGCCTTCCATCTAAATAATTCCACAACCTCTACGCTTTAATTGAGAACTCGTACATGATGGTGCTTGTGGAGTAATCAACGTGGAATGTAGCGTGTCTCCCTACCTCATGATTGGAAGAGGATATAGATATCAAACCTGACCGTGAGCACATGCAGGTAGGCCACATTGAAATAATTTTATTTGACAGAACGGTCAAACATAACACCTTGTATATTTGTAAATTAACAAAGCTGGAATTATCAAACTTAATTATGGCGGTTAAACTGAGAAAGTCTTCGTTGCCATGGCAAGGGCCTATGTTGAGTCAATTGGGTGAAGTTTTAGAGGACACGGCTTTCAATCCCGAATTCCCAATTCCTACTCTTATGGGATTCATAAGCAAGTTGTTTGCTGAGCATTAAACGATGTATAAACTTGTGGACACTGAATATCATGAAAGGAAGACAGGGTGAATTATCGGTTATATCAAAAATTGAAAACATT
Source organism: Ophioderma brevispina (assembly GCA_023653785.1). Taxonomy (NCBI): domain Eukaryota; kingdom Metazoa; phylum Echinodermata; class Ophiuroidea; order Amphilepidida; family Ophiodermatidae; genus Ophioderma; species Ophioderma brevispina. Next base: position 116,226 of record JAMKCH010035387.1, read on the forward strand.
TGCCAATATTGCCCTAGTTTGTAGGTTAGGGCCAAGTAAAAATCTGATCTTGAAACATTCTGCAAACCCGAACACAAGGAAGCCACAAATAAACTTACACTAATCAATGGTAAACGTGTTGCGAATGGATTACCCTATAATATAACAATGTGATGAAGATGTGTACAATTTATTTGTGGATGTATTGCAATCAATTGAGTATAATATTATTAAATTGAAAAAAAAAGCCAGTGAGATGAAATAAAAACCATTGAAATAAGACTTTGTATGATCATTAACATTGTTAACATTGTATAGGTTGGGACAAGTTCATTTGGAAAATTTGGTAATATTAAAGCCATTGTGTGAGTGTATTTATTTCAGTCTGTAGACACACACGTTTTAGCAATGATGGGTTACGATTTCTGTCGTATGCCCACTGTATATATTGAGTAATTTCTCGCAGTTTGTAAGTTGGCTTGATAAAAGTGAATTGGACTCTTCAGCCCGACTTTGTCTTTAATAAGGTTCGCTTTTGCTACTATTTATGTACAGAATTATCGGCGCCAATTAAAAACAAGTTTATAGCGTTGCTACAGAAAAAAAATCATACCTGGTTGTTATTTGTTTTTGCTTGTTACCTTTTTGAAGGGTAGTACATTTATGTTTGAAAACGATATAGTTTGAAACTGAAAAGCTTCTTTTGTAAAACGGTATTACGTTCATCCACATTCAAAGTTGAGATTTAATAAAAACCGTGTTTGGTGACCATAGTTTAGCAATCTATTATATCTATATTTTTGTCCAAAATTGTGATTATTTCAGAAAGAACAGCTGTTCAAAATATAAGTTTGATTCCAAAATATGTTAAGGGCAATCTCAGTTTGGCAAATCCGCGTGAAGTAAAAGAGGCTAAGGCTTTATTCAATATAGCAAATCACCCAAAAATCACAATAGATTACAACAATACAGAATAAAATACAATATGAGCCTTTTCTGCCTCATTATTCATGTGTAACTCATCAATTCAGTCAGACCAATGTCTGTAATGTAATCCATGAAAATTGTGTTAAAATCTCGAGAAAGATGCTCAGGATATAACGTATTGAGCGTTTTTTTCTAACGTCAACAGGTTTTAAAGGCAAAATTCAATTCTTTTTTTAGTCTTATTTTAAGTTTCGTTTTATTATTTATATATTAGTTTTTAGTTGAATATCTCGATACAAATCACACGCTGAATTGTTATTTTGGCTCAGTTGGTATGCTCCAATTGGCTATATGCTATCAATAAGGACCCGTTCCTCACAACACGTAATGCAACTTTATTCTGTTTCCATACCCTATCACTAACCTAACTTTCGAAGGGTATTACAGCATTATAGACGCATTTAACAGCATGTTTGTAAACATGTTAGTGCTGGTAATCTTGAACTAAGTGTCGGCCTGACTGGTGTACAGCATTACATCACACTGGGCAATTGTATGCGTTAGAGTTTTAATACTATTGGGCCATAACGATTGTCAGGCGGGATTGGCAGTCAACAAATAAAGTGACGTAGGATGTTCACTGGTCTTACTCCAATCTTTTGGGGATGTTTGGCAAGTCCGCCAAGAGTGTTTACCTGTCACTGGTTCTTTAGAAGTTACTGTAAATCAATAATCATTCAACTGCATAACGCGCATCTTGAGAAATAATTTTATTTTGACATACAATCAATGTTTGTAATAGTTACAAAGACAGTGGGACGCTGTATATTTGTACAAGTCATAGGTTGTCTGATGAACGGGGAAAGGTTCGTTACATTCCAATGTCTTCATCAGTTGAGGTAATTTGGTGAAGTTTTATATGGCACCGTTCGATCACCAGCCGTACATCTAAATAATTCCAACCTCTACGCTTATAATTTGGAACTCGTACATGAATGGTGCTTTGTTGAGTATCATCGTGGAATGTAGCCACTCCCTACCTACATGACTGGACGAGGTGATAGATATCAACCGACGCCCGTGTATTCAGCACACGCGGTGCCACATGAAAAAATTTAATTTGACATAATGTCAATACTTTTATCTTAACAAATTACATAACACCTTGTATATTTGTAAATTAACAAAGCTGAATTATCAAACTTAATTATGGAGGTTAACTGAGAAAGTCTTCGTTGCCATGGCAATGGCCTCTGTTGAGTCAATTTGGTGAAGTTTTAGATGACAGCTTTCAATCCCGAATTCCTGATACCTACTCTTCATTGGGATTCATACATGCAAGTTGTTTTGCTAAGCATGACACGATGTATAACTTTGTGACACTGAATATCATGAAAGACGACATGGGTGACATTATCGGTTATGTCAAATTGAAACAGTTTGCCAATATTGCCCTAGTTTGTAGGTTTAGGGCCAAGCAAAAATCTGATCTCTGAACATTCTGCAAAGCCGAAAACAGGAAGCCCACAACTAAACTATTACACTAATCAATTGTAACGTGTTGGAAGATTACCCTATAATATAAACAATGTGATGCAAATTTGATACAAATTTATTTGTGGTGTATTGCAATCAATTGAGTATATATCTTAAATTGAAAAAAAAAAAGCAAGTGAGATGAAATAAAAACCATTTGAAATAATACTTTGTATGTCATTAACATTGTTAACATTGTATAGGTTGGGACAAGTTCATTTGGAAAATTTGGTAATAAAAAGACATTTTGTGAGTGTATTTTAATTCAGTCTGTAGAAAAACACGTTTTTAGCAATGATGGGTTACGATTTCTGTCGTATGCCAACTTGTATATATTGAGTAATTTCTCGCAGTTTGTAAGTTGGCTGATAAAATGTGACTTGTACTCATGTCAGCACCGACTTTGTCTTTATTAATGTTCTCTTTTGCTACTTATTTTATGTACAGAATTATCTGCCAATTAAAACAAGTTGTATAGCGTTGCTACAGAAAAAAAATCATACCTGTTGTTATTTGTTTTTGCTTGTTACTTTATTTGAAGGTAGTACATTTATTTTTGAAAACGATATATGTTTGAAACATGAACAGCTTATTTTAAAACGGTATTACGTTCATCCACATTCAAAGTTGAGATATTAATAAAAACGTGTTTTGGTTGACCAATAGTTTTAGCAATCTATTAATCTATATTTTTTGTCCAAAATTGTGATTATTTCCGAAGAACAGCTGTTCAAAATATAAGTTTTGTTCCAAAATATGTTAAGTCAACTCAGTTTGGCAAACCGAGTTAAGTACAAAAGAGGCTAAGCTTTATTCAATATAGCAACTCACCCAAATTAATCACAATAGATTACAACAATACAGACTGAAAATCACAAACCGATCA
>JAMKCH010035388.1:0-13983 GCA_023653785.1 Ophioderma brevispina
TATCCTGACAACAAATGACCTCGCCAGTGCCCTCGACAAGCTGCGACAGACAGACGTAATCATAATGGACTTCAGCAAGGCATTTGATGTTGTTCCACACCAGACACTCTTGCTGAAGCTAAACCATTATGGTATCCGGGGACCGACTTTGACATGGATTGCTAACTTCCTGACGCAATACAAAGTAGAGGGTAGTTATAGGAGGTGATTTTTCAGACTGGGTATGTGTCAGATCGGGCGTTCCCCAAGGCACTGTACTTGGTCCACTTCCTTTCTTATTATATATCAATGACCTTCTTGACCAGATCACCTCGACCGTGCGACTGTTTGCTGATGATTGCGTTCTGTACAGAACCATCAGCAACGACCACAACGCTGACCTTTTTACAAGCTGACTTTGACCGACTTAGCAGCTGACAACGCCGGTGGCAGATGAAGTTTAATGCCGACAAATGTTTTGTACTAAAGGTGACAAATTCAAGAAATCCCAAAACACACTCATATACAATAAACAACCGCACATTGCAAGAAACTAAATCTCACCAACATCTTGGTGTTGATATATCTCATAATATGAAGTGGAATTCTCATTATAAATTCCATTGCAGCTAAAGGCAACAGAATTTTTGGTTTTGTAAAAAGAAATTTAAGGCATGCACAAAAGAAATTAAGAACCTTGCATACAGTACATTAGTTAGACCACCTTTGTAGTACTGTGGTGCCATCTGGGACCCTTTCACAGCTGATTTGACATCTAAGCTGGAGGCAGTTCAACGTTGAGCAGCCCGCTTTGTGTGCAACAATTACAACTGGCAATGCATCGTATCTGGTATGTTACAAGATCTCCGTTGGAAACCATTAGCAGACCGAAGAAAGATCGCCCGGCTCGCCGCCTTCCACAAAGCTTGCCAGGGTCACCTCGCTATTCAAATTGAAAAAACTGCTGCACCCGGTAACTCGTCCAACCAGAAATCACAGAGTAAATCTTATATCAACATCTCAGCAAATACGGATACATATAAATATTCATTTCTACCCAGAACAGTAACAGAATAGAAGTCATTACCAGACCCACTTGTACAATAGTCCACTCAATCTACGGTATGACCTGGACAAACCTGCTACAGAAGGTTTTCTTGCTGTAACTTGTTGTACAAACCCTCACGAACAACATATCAAAAAGGTAGAAAAAAGGAAGCATGGCAAGACATGCTAATTTGAATAAAACCTATGTGCCATTTTTGCCTATATTTTGGTTATTATACAATATATTAAAAGGGGACGACCCGCTCTAAGTAAATAAATTTGTCATCTTGATAGAATGGTCTTCACCCCTAAACCCCATCTGTAGAGTTTTGCGCTGATATTTCAATCCGTTTTCATGTGAGAGCTACCAGCATGATTTTCTTAGCCCTATATGTGTAAAATTAATATCGGACGACCAAAAGGGGGTACATTTTCGCTCATAACTTCCAACCAAATATCCTTTAGCCCTACGATTCACAGGGTAAATGAGAAAAATAGTAGTTTTCTTCAAATACCAAAATGTTGACCACTTCCGGTAAAATCTTGGAGTATGGGGAAGATGCTATAAGCGATCAGGCCACGGCCCTTAACTCTTGAGTCTAACCTTTTGAGTTGGGTACCGTGTGTAGTGCAGATAGGTTGACGATTCTCTTCCTCATTGACGGTCATGTATTCCATTCCGTCTCTTTGGCATTTAGATGTAGGCTGACTTTGTCTGCAGCATTCTCAAATGATGCTCTGTAGTAGATTTTGTGCAGCACATCCCCTTGTTAGAGCTGCGTAGTCAAGGTCTCTGAGATGCTGACTTTGGTGACGTCTAGAATGCTTGACCGCCTTTTTATACTGCTGTCCTACCTATTACCCAGGCTACCCCCATTTTCTTCTTTTCTGCTATCCACTTTTATCACAAGTTTGCATAAAATTATCCACTTTTAAAGAATTTGAACACCCAAATTTAAAATTTTCAAAGCCTACGTGCACATTTTTAACAATTTTATAATTTCATGGCAGCAATTTTATAACTTCATGGCAATTTGAACTCTGGAAAAGAGGCACTTCCTATTTTAACTTGAGGTTTTAACATCATTGGTCCCCTTCTTAAACTAAAGTTTCATACTGGATGACCCCATTTTTATTCAGCTTGTGTACTGAATGACTCCGTATTTTTGGGTACATATTATCTGAAAGGACCCGGGAAAGGATCCTTTTTTTTTACCTGGCAGAGGCACATACCCATCACTTCGCATAGGGAGTGCCCCCACACCGGCACTAGTTGACCCAATGTGTTTGAATAAATACTCTCTGATAATAACTTGTTAAATAAAGATCTCCCCATCCCGATTGCAGTCTGACAAATAATCTAGAATGCAAAAATTAATTTTGGCGGGAAAATTGCGGCCATCTTTAAAAATGACCATCACTTTCCACTTTTAAGATATCAATTGCAAGTGCCATACACCTTGCAGGCATAGCCAAGCAAAACATGTTCAAACACTAACAGAAAAATGGAAAATCTCCCTTAACATGCATTTAGGAGCTATATACCTTTGTCTGCATATGGGCGTATACATCCACGTAAGATAAATGCAAATTAGCATGTCTTGCCAGGCTTCCCTTTTTCTACCTTTTTGATATGTTGTTTGGGAGTTCTTTTACTGCTGGTTACAGCAAGAAAACCTTCTGTAGCAATTTTGTCCAGGTGTACCTAGTAATTTTCATAGATTGAGTGGACTACAAATCCAAGAGCCAAAGACATTCAAAAAGAACTAGAAGATCATCTACACTAAATAGTTTCGCTTCACACACACACACGCCACCGATCCATTTTCCCCACAGGGGTGTTGGATGTATTCTACCAAGACCAAAGTATTAGAATTTAACGACAACTCAACACAATTATGTCATATTGTGTCACCATGGCTACTTATATATCAAACATTTTACAATATAGCCAAAATATATGATGAATATTTCACTTTTGTTAAATCTAATTACAACATTTATAAACAGTCTATTCATACACAAACACTTTCTTTTTACATTATCATAACATTAAAACTCTTAGGCTGGTATTCTGAAAGGGAGATTAACTTTAGACCTGGGTTAAACCAGGGTTAGTCCTACAAGAGGGGACCTTTTTTCTTACAAAATACTGTAAAAGTGTGCTGTAACGGGTGAGAAAATTCCTCATGGATCCATGAGGAATTTTCTCACCCGTTACATTTAACTTTCACAGTATTTTGAAAGGAAAAAAGGTCCCCTCTTGTAGGACTAACCCTGGTTTAAACACAGGTCTAAAGTTAGTCTCCCTTTCAGAATACCAGCCTTAATCTTTTGAAATAGCCAAGATACATTGAAATGGTTTAATAATAATTCTTATTTTTTGAAAAAACATTTTGGCAAGTCTATTACAGGTTTTTGGATGGATATATTTTTGTTGTTAAAAAACTTGTTTTCATATATGGAACAGTATAGTAAACTTATAGAAAACATACGTTTACATAGTCCATGAGCCTAGCAAATTTTCGGTATCCTGAAAGGGGACAAAACAACACTTATTATGCAGCATCAGTATACCATGGCCTACACAAAAATGCATGATAGCATTTCTGGAATGGTAGCTATAGCCAGGTAGGGGGTAACTAAGGTTTACACAGGGGGAAATTGTAAATTGTTTCAATCATGTTGAAAAGTATACCACATTATTTGTCTGATCATAAGGATTCCAAAAAGGTATAGACCAGTTAACAGCAATGTTTGTAAACATGTTAGGGCCTGGTATCTTGAAATAGGTCGACCTGACTGACATACTGGGCAATTGTATTTGTTAGAGTTTTAATACTATGGGCCATAACGATTCGCAGGCAACAAAAGAAGTGACATAGGATGTTAACTGGTACTAACTACAGCCTAAACTTTTGGAGTTATAGGTTAAAAACAGCAGTAAAAATCAATAAAAATGGTCATTTTCAGTTGTAAAGGGGTCAAATTTCAAAGTTGCTCTGATTTGGATAAAATATGGCGCATACTATTGGTGGAGCTCATAGGATTAAAGGGATTAGCAGCGATTTGCTAATCCGAAACATCGAAAAAAATCATCAAAATTCATATCTTTATATTTTTGTTACTGGCATGGATATGTGAACGTAACCTGCAAGTGGTTGGCTTGAAATCCATGTATTAAAGACAAGCAGTACTTTTTATCTGATTCTGTAATTTCTATACGTGGGTATCAAAATTCCGCCTTTCCCGCTGTATAGATGATGTGACCTATGACGTCACTTGTTGACATTCAGGACGCCCTCTGTTGTTTTCTGGCAGGCAAAATATTACAGTAGTTTCTGTGACAGACCACATAAAATCTGGTTATAAATTACTTGCAGAATCTTTCCTGATCTAAATTGGTCACAAAATGCAGCTGGTAGCATTAGCTTATTATGCTTGATAAGAAAGTTAGTATTATTTAATTCGAAACAAAAGTTACAGCAAAAAACAGAATTTCCCCATGCAAGTATAGGTGCTTTTGCCTGCCAGTTTCTCTCTTACACCAACAGGGGGCGCCATAAACATAAACAAATGTCACATCATCTATATCACAGATTCACCCAGCGTGATATTTTGCAACACGGTCAATACAGTTTGACCTCAAACAAAAACATTATTGATCTTTGGTTATTTTGTACTGGTGTAAATCACAATCAGCTGTTAAGTGCAGATTTTGAGATGCCGTCGCTGTATGTCTATTTGCGGGAGAGGGTATGACAAATATCCTCAAATACTTCATTTTTTTCACTATTTGGTGGTTTGTTTCAACATTAAAGCAGTTATATGGAATTGTACACACTTATCCCTGATTTATAAGTTTATAAAATGCATTTCCACATTTTTTAGATTCTCTCGCATTATAGCTGCTAATCCCTTTAAAATAAGGAATAGTTTAAAATGCTTAGTTACCAAAGTAGGGTGCAACAAAGGTCTACGTCCATTGTTTTTAGGGGCTTGACGTTGTTTTCCCCTACTTTGGAAACTAAGCATCTGAGACACTCAAAACTATTCCTTATTTGAATCCTATATGACCTCCACCAAATATTTGCACCATTTTGCATCCAAATCGGCGCAACTTTAAAATTTGATCCCTGTACAACTGAATTAATTGACCCTTTGACCTGTTTTTGCTGTTTTTAACCTTAACACCAAAACTTTGAGTTGTAGATAGTACAAACTCTACCTTTTTGGAATCCTTATGGTTGGACAATGGTGTGGCATACTTTTTAACATGACCGGATCATTTTAAAATTTTGACCCCTGTGTAATCCTTAATTGTCCCCAACCTGGTTATAGCTACCATTCCAGAAATGCTATCATGCATTTTTGTGTAGAGGATAGTGTACTGAGGCTGAATAAAAAGTATCGTTTTGTCCCCTTTCAGGATACCAATTTGGCTAAAATGTCCCGATGGCTTAAGGACTAACAGTAAAGTACAATTACAGGAGATACTCAATGAATTAGTTCATTACAGGTCCATGACCAATTCTAGATATCATGCTAAAACAACTTCAGTTTCTGCCAATTAACCACCACATCAAAACAAATACACTATCTTTATACGTTATCAAAACGACTCTTAATCTTTATGAAATAGCCAAAATACATTAACAGATTACTTTATTGAAAGAAATATTTTGACAAATCTATTAGCTTTTTTGGATGGTCTTATTTTTGTTGTTAAAAAAACTTAGCGTTTTTAAAAATAGGACTTATTGATTGCATTGACTCCGCTCTCATACGTAGGAAATATTACAAATTTTACAACCACATCATGTTGGAACATTAGACGAGTTGCCCCTTTAGTCACCTCTTACGACATGTGGGGAATACAGCAGGCCTATGCTTTACCCCGAGCCTGCAGGGGACACAGTTGTTTAAAAAATATCACTTATTTGAACTATTGGTTCAGAATGGTTTAGAATTGGGTAACAAACCATAACAGCATGTTAGGAACATCAAACGAGAGCATCAACGATGCATGTAAACCCTTGCTTATTATACAGCAGGTATCTACATCCTGTCTCAAAAAACTTCTACAATTGAAAAAGTGCCCTCTTTGCCAATTACAAAATATAGTTGTGACATGATACTAAATCACCTTCAAAAGGCACAGTCTTGCTTTCAAGTACCGTTTGTCCTGTTCAAATTGTTTGTTGTAATCTCGAGATGTTTAGTGAACAACGAACAAGTCGGGCATGGAAGGTCAACTTTTGGGAACACTCCATGACTCAATGACTGATAATCTCTCCACAGGTACGTTAGATTGTAATATGGTCATTTTCATTGATTCTTCATGTTAACAGAAAATCGGGTGAAAATCGTTTTTTGTAAAATGGAATACAAAACAGAATTTGACTTTTGTGAAATGGTAAACATTGGTCTCTACTCTTATGCCAAGACATACAAAGTTGGGTACAAAAAAAAAATCACACAGTTTCATTACAACTTCTCCAAGAGATCAAGTGAAAAATCAATAGGGATAGTAGATTCAACCCATTCGTGTCACCGAGGAAGTTTTGGACAGCGTTCGCTTAGGTAGGGAGAGGAAGCAGAAAATGTGGCCGATTCACCTGTTTCATAACGAACTAAAGGTAATCTGTCCTTTTATGTTACCATCATTCTTTAATAGAGGAGTGTGCAAGACTTGGGTTCATTCGTATCGCCAAACTACAAACACTCTTTAAATTCCATAACATTCAACTCACCTGCTACATGGGATACCCATTGAAGCAAATGCGATTAGTTTTTCAGAATGCTTGAGAGTTGAAGACTTGAATGGTTTCATTGAGCATAGAAGATCGATTGTTATCATCTATCGGACTGCATTGTTTGAGATGTTTCAATAGCTGTGGAATGTACGTTCACACTGCACATCCCCTGCATTCAATGCTATACCTTTTTAGGAAAGTACTAGAGGTGACACGATTTGCGGGAAGCTACTATAGTAGAAATTTGTTATTATTGATATACGATGAAAAATAGTGTGGAAAAGACAATTGACTCTCTTTTAATAGGCTAATAGTCACTTGGTCTTATTTGACAATGTTTATTTCCACATCAAATAAGATACATAAATAAATAGTCTAAGGGCCCGCCTGCCTGATCATAGTTTTTGTGATCAAATATACAGAAGTATTCACTATTGTTCTTTTTATATAATGTTCAAAAACAAATTATGTTTCTAATTGTATAACAACTGTTTGTTGAGGAAAGGTGCCCTACATACTTTTCTGACTAAAGTCTTGTTCAGCTAATACTCCTACACTAAGAGTCCTCAAGGGACAATGACTTGTTGAAATTATATGCATAACCACTGCTTTATGAAAGTATAAAAGTTGCAACCAAGTATCGGTAGAGTCCCAGGGTGTAATAATGAAGTTTACTCTGCGGATGAAGTTATCAGTCCCAGGTTTACTTATACCTCTATCAGCCTGTCTCAAAAAAGTGGTACATACAAATTAAAAAAAAAAAAAAAAAATGGTTACATTGAATTTCAAGATAGTCATTCTTACTTGGCCATAATAATTAAAGAACAATGACCATGCTTTCCATGGTTTGTTTCATCTTTTGATGTTGTCAATCCAGAGATTGATCAGTTTAGTGCGATACACCAAAATCGCAAAATCGATTTGTGCCACTTTATGCATGCGGGTAGGCAAGCCATCACAGGCCATAACGATTGCCCTGCAACGCGTTGCGAGAAAAGTCGCAACGCGTTGCGACATTTCGGCAACGCGTTGCGCCGTCGGCCAATCAAAATCATGATTTTCTGTGACGTATTTAAAAATAGACCCACAAACGCGTTTGCTTGCTCGTACTTTGCAAACGCGTTGCAACCTTCACCACGCGTTGCGGCTTTCACAACGCGTTGCAAGCTTCACAACGCGAAGGTCCACAAGCCATATTTAGTTGGTCATTACGTATTGCCGCAACGCGTTGTGAGAAAGTCACAACGCGTTTGCGCAATTTCGCCACGCGTTGCGACATTCGGCAACAGTTGCCGTTGCGACATTTCAAGCAACGCGTTGCGACAGGTCGGCAAAGTTGTGACGGTTGTCATCGGCGAATCAAAATCATGAATTTTGTGACGATTTCAAAAAATATAATCTCAACCGGCGTTGCGACTTCACAACGCGCTGCAACCTTCGAACGCGTGCGGCAATTGGTTTTGTTTTACGTTATGACCCTGATTGCCTTCACCAACCGTGGAAGTTTGCAATGCGTTGTTGTAGGAGCTTCCGCAACGCGTGTGGAGGCTTGCAACGCGTTGTTGTGAAGGCCCTAAGGGTCATAAAGTATTTCCGCAACGCGTTTGGGGATCTATTTTTTTGAATACGTCAAAGAAAATGCCATGATTTTGATTGGCCCGGGGACACCGCAACGCGTTGCCGAAATGTAGCAACGGCGTGCCAAATGTCGCAACGCGTGTTACTTTATCACAACCGTGTGCGGGCAATACGTTATGACCTTCTGGTTGGAACTCGCCAGTGGTGGAAAGGTGCAACGCGTGTGAAGGTGTCGCAACGCGTTGTGAAGGCCTGCAAACGCGTTGTGAGTTTTTCCAGCAACGCGTTGCCTAGAACTTTGCAACGCGTTGCGGGTATAATTTGAATACGTCACAGAAATTCTTCATTCTAATTGGCCGACTCCGCAACGCGTTGCTATTTCTTGCACGCGTTGCCGAAATGTCGCAACGCGTTGCTGACAATGTCGCAACGCGTTGCGGCAATACGTTATGGCCTTTATGGCTTGCCATAGCCGGGGAGAGTGTTTGCGAGTTATGCCATGCTGGCTTGAAGCTCACAAGATTACACTTCACTAAAGAACAAAAACAAGATTAAAGAAACAAAGGAGCGCCACACACCATAGCCACATCATAGATGAGTAGGGTTTACAAGTCCCCAAGGGACTTCCAGGCCTGATCAACTGGATGCTGATGACACTATCAGCTGGTTAAAGGGACGGATCTTCACTGTGATTGGGGGATCTTGCACGACCGAACGAACCTGGGGATTTATAAGCGTGACTTTCATGCTGTCATGTTGGGGGAGTCTTCGCTCTGAGGAACTATCATCGTTGAACTCAACGCTTAGTGTGGACATTTGTTTACAATTTAAGTATAATCTTAACATTGTGTGTAATTTGATGTAAGTTGTTTTGTGACCTACGAAATTCGTGAACAAATTACAAATCATTATAAAATCATGTGATTACAATTTAGATCACTTGTGCACCAAGGCTCGTTATTGTGTTTGAAATGTATTCTTGACCTCAGACGGCCACGAGACGTATAACCAAAATATTTGCCACTATTTTGCATTTACTAATGTGAAAGTCAATAAAAAAAATTGAATTGGAAGCAAGTATCAGGTGATGGTAAGAATTGGCGTTACAGGAGACTTCAAGACCATAAAACTCTCTCATCCAGGTTGCTGTATGCTCATGGTTCTCTTCTAACAAAGAACAGTATGTCGAATGTTATTCACTTTATCTTAAAGCCTGAACTTACTGATCATAACTTTCATCAATACGTAACTGTTTGCGTATCTTTTAGAGTTTCTTTATGAAGTTAATCCCTTTTTAAAGAATTTCATATCTGTTCAAGTGTGAATAACTTATGTTTAACTAATTCGTTCACCGTTTTCACTCAACCAGAAAGTGGCACAAACTTGATTTTTGTGTTCCGCAGTAAACTGGAGATATCTCTCGATTGAAACAAGCAAATGAGATGAAACAAAAATACTGGAAAGCCTGGTCTTTTCTCTTTAATGTGATGTACAAAATGACTTACTTATGTTGAGATATAATATTGAAATAAATCGGTTTTTGATTGTACCATTTTTTTAGACAGGCTGTATAGCCATGTCCAAATGAAGGACAACCCCAACTGTGAATTGGATAGTGCTAATTGAAGTTATAACATAACTATCATTTAGCTAGATAAACACAAAATTTACTGCCAAGTGATTACCAGCTACAGTGTATAGAAACAAGGCTGCCTTGGCTGTTCTCTCTCTAGAGCAATGTAACTGTTTTGAATTAGCAAGAATGTTATCAAGATCAATTCATTTTGTCCTTGGTATGGTCCTCTTCCAAACCAGAATAACAATTTTTGCAGCCCTTTAATTTTCACATAGAATGTGGGGAAGTTGATTGCGGTAAATGGCTAAAGCTTGAGTTCTAATAATGAGACATGATTAAATTAATAAAGTTAATATTATGGTTATAGTGGAGGGGCCACTGTAAAATTTGGTGAAGTTCATGTTAATTGTTGGCAACCACTATAAACGTATACTACTGGGTCTGACTATTCAGGAAAACGATGTTGCCATTTTTTGTGTTGACCTTTAGTGACCTTGACACAAGGTCAAAGGTCAAAATGGTCATACATCGTCCAAAGTATATCGACCTTGGTACCAAAATGTTGCAAATTTCACAAGGAATATTGTATATGATATTTATTTTGTTATTTGCCCCTTTCGTTTTCTTGTTGTATAATAACTTAATTAGAAACAATAATATGCATAAAATTGTCGTTATGCAGACCCCAGTCCTGTCCAAAGCAAGAGTTGGCCTCAAGTTTTTGCACAATCTATAAACACTCTGCTTGAATGTAGAATGAACCCTATACAACCCCATTATTTTCTTGCTATTAACACCCATGGGTAAGTAGTTTAACCATGTTGTTTTGTAAAAGTGTGCAAGAGAAAATGATCGATGTAGTCTATACCAAATCCATGGAACGAATAGTCGTCATTACCATGAAATAACCACGATTCGCACTTCGGAGACAAAAGTATGTATACTAGTATCTTAGTCTCAGTCACATGTATAATTTTTTAATTACTACTAGCATTCTTTCCATCCAGAGACCCTGAATAGTCTTGTCTAAAGCAAGATCAAGTTAGATTCACCTTATACCCCCCCCCCCGGGGGTCCTCAGTGTTGGTTTGTGTAGGGACGTGCCTCCGACAATCTGAAAGTAGGACCCATAGCTATAACAGAGATGCAAATTTTAAGCCAAATTTGGCCTTTATTCCTCGAAATGTTGACAATTTAAGCAAATTTGGACAATTTTGACTTCAGATTGAGGAAAATTTGACTAATTTTCCAACAATTTTTAGAAAAATTTTACTTCAGATTGAGAACATTTGACTAATTTTCCAACCAATTTGGAAGAGTTTGAAAAGGACCCAGTGCATACCAAAATATATGGATATTGAAAAAGGGGTCATTGATATACCAGTAGGCTACAAATGAGACTGAGTCGTGGCAAGTCCCCTTTTGGTCATTTGTGTTGAGAAATCAACCCGGCCTATACCCAACTACCCATGCATCATAGGTGTCCATTTGTAGGTAAACCAAATTGTGTTACACAGTTTGTAAAAATGTGCAATACAAATTGTGATTTTCTTGATTTGTATGATACGTTATCCTTTTCAACCATAGACCCTGAATAGTCTATAGTCTAAAGCAACATCAAGTTAGAGTCATCTCTACCCAACCCCCATCATAGCTGCTATTAATGTCCATGGTTAAAGGTCCATGGACATGCTTTAAACATACTTATAATACCACCAAAAATGGTTTCATTCATAGTATGTACGATAATAATGCGCTGTATTGTCGACGGCTGCACCAGCGGCGACCGTAGGCCTTCCGACAAGGAGAATCAGAACAGAATAGCTTTATTCAAGTTCCCAGACAAAGAAACCGACACGGAGAGATACATGTGGAGTGGGTTTTGTTCGTCCGCTTAACAAGACCAACTTTGTCGCCCCAGGTGTTTCACACAGTAAATTTTCGAAATTTGAATTGATTTAATAATTGTTTAAATAATGATAAATAAAAGCTATAGATCACGTTTTTTTTTCGTCGTCATGCAATGTGTCATGAAGTCTTGCACGGCACTGTGCTTGTGTCACGATGTGAGCTTTGTTTACAACTTGTTACTCTGACGTCATTAACGGGGTCAAATCCAACTCCAGCATCTTGATACGCGTTCGCGAAAACAGGAGAAGGCCCTGTCAGTTTGGGTATATTTATCCTTGAAATTGAACATTTCCCGATGTTCACTTTTAAAAATCTGTGTTGCGATATGATCAGGATACTGTTGAGGTACGAAAATGTAAGAAATTAAGAAATGTCTACTCAGCCGTGTCCATGGACCTTTAAAGTCTGACTCAGAGATTTCGAAATATTATTTTGTTGTGCAATAATGAAAAATAATCAACTAGAACTAAAGATAGTAAACTAAATGCACAATTCCGAAATTTGAGATGAATCGGATTTTTAGTTTTGATGCAGTAAACATTTATGTGTAGTATTACGTCCCATAGGATACTGTGTATAACAAAAATTCCGGATCCGGAATTTTATAACAAAGTTGTGATTTTCTATATGAAGGAATTCGATTTAAGCTTAGCAATTTCACACAGTGATTAGTATATGGACAAGCATTATGTACATGCAAAAAATACGATTTTTTGGAAATTGAGGGCGCCCTCCTCAGGAAATCTCTGAGTCGGCCTTTAAGTAAACTGAATTGTATTACACAGTTAGTAAAACAAACATACACACACACACAAATCCCACAAAAGGGGCAAAAGGTCCATTTTTTTGTTGATTTTGTCCATAAAACGGGCCAAAGTGTGGAGAACTTTTACAAGAAAGTTCACTTTTTAGTGATGAGATGTTCAAAAAGGACAATTTTTAGGGGGGTTAGTCTGCTTTTACCAAACGAGTGCACCAATGATGCAGTAACCCATCAATTGGGATGGTTAGGGAATGCGTAGTTGTGGGGTCATAGGTCATGTAGGGTCATTACAGGTCAATTGACATATAGCCCATGGGTCTTGGCCAGTGGTTATCCTGGGCAAGTTTGGTGGCTATATAACTTAACTTGGAATGTTTTGATATTTTGGGGTCAAAGGTCAAGTAGGGTCATTGGAGGTCAAAAGGGCATATGGGCCATAAGAGGTCATTCTGTGCATACCATACGAGTTCTGGACCGGTGGTTTCTTTAATAGTATTTTACTAGGTGGTCCTCGGATTTGGTTATCACCTGTGTTTTGTGATCACCTAGCTTGAATGACCCTCGGGTTTTGTGGTTCCTTTGACCTTGAATGATCCCTGATGACCTTGTCATGACCTTTAAAATTTTCGTCATCAACAATCAACCCCGCCCACCAAGTTTCACCTGGATATACCGAAGTTTACCCCATTTGACCTCCTTTGACCTTGAATAACCCCTGATGACCTTGTTGTGACCGTTAAGATTTTTGGCATCAACAATCAACCCCACCCTCAAAGTTCCATGTGCATACACTAATGTTTACCCCATTTGACCTCCTTTGACCTTGAATGACCCCTGATGACCTTTGATCCACTAACCAATACAAACTCGGTCTTCGTAAGGTCAAGGGGCACCCACCCACCAAGTTTCAGGAAGGTGCAATCCTCGGTCTCCGAGAAAATATACACAGACAGACACAGTGACAGACTGACAGACAGACCACCGGTATAAATGTGCAGAAGCGTTTTATAAAGGTTTGAAAGTGGGGCAAGCAAAGGTCATTTAGGTCTTTAGAGGTCAATCTGTGTACTGCCTATATGAGTCGTACCAGTTCTTTTGAGCATGTTTGGTGGTCACTGTAACTTATTTGAATAAATTGTATACCAGCGGGGAGCCTGCGCTGCGTGCGGGTCCCTGCTAGCTGAGTATACCCACTAGATGAGTATACTGGAATGTTTTCAGAACCGAAATCAAGATACTGTATTCGACCTATTTAGTGCCCCGGATGCTTCATATCCATACGTCAAAGCATGGGTATAAAAGCACGGCCAAGTTACCCAATAATGACCCCTACATGACTTTTGACCCCAATATGACCCCTCAAAAATGTGACC
>JAMKCH010035389.1:0-24772 GCA_023653785.1 Ophioderma brevispina
GGTTGCACTATTGAGTGGAAGCGCAAAGACTGCCGAAATGGCAGGACGATCAAACATGGCGGCCGGTGACGCACGTCACGGGTCAGGAAGACTCTATTTAAAATAGGGGTGTTTTGGTCCGGCATTTTCGGAGAGCGATGCAATTACGTAGTAATGTCATCCAAACAGGTAAGCATGCTCTAGTAGGAACGAAATAGGGGAGAACAATTACGTTCTGTATAGACACCCCTGATATAATTCAAGTGTCTCTTTTGACCCCATCTAAGTGGACAGTAAAAGACAATTTGATTTAGCCAGAGACACACAAAATATGGTAGTCAACTAAGTCTAATAATCCTTATGTAAATAGTTGCAGTGGCTTTTTAAACTCAGGTGTCAAAGACATAGTTACAAACCTTCTGTATCAGATTTAGAATTGACGTGGGTGAGGAGTCCAAATCTAAAGCTTGCACACTAACCAACCAGAACACGGAAAAGTGAAGATTTAATATAGATTACAGTGTGGCAGGACAGCAGCCCGCGGGTTCACATACCAATATCTGAAGGACAGCACTACTGGGAGATCAAAATGGTGTCTGCAGTGTATGGTACTGCCATGGTAAGTCGTCACCCAGACTGTTTGACCCCATAGTAAATTGTCTATTTTAGTTTTAGAATTTTTAAGCAGTGGGGACACAATGTTGTGACAACTGATATAAGAGGAGACATGCAAGAGCTATTATCTGCAAAAATCAGACAAATCCATTGCGGAATCTTGTTCCATTAGGTCTACAAAGGTCTTGATTTCTTATGTTATAGCGACCCTTATAGTCCATTCTCCATAGGAAAGACGTGGGGGAAAAACTAGATTTTTAGAAAAATCATATTTTGCCCGCAAATGGAATTTCATAAATTTACATAGAATGTAGTTAGTGGACTCTAAATATTTCCAAATCAGTTGTCAAAACTGTCGCCGGTGATAATTTTTTGTTTTATTCTGGTTTTTGTCAATAACAAATGAGACTTTCATACAGCTGTGTCTCTCTCCGTATCCATGTTACAATGCCGGATCCATACAGAGTTGGTTGGGTTTGGCACTTCTTTTTAAGCATATTATCCACCGGCTTGTGATTCCGCATGCCCCATACTAAATAACAGCCTTTCATAATACACACCACCAGGTCTTCTCGGTTTCTCCATGTCACGTGAAGTATCCGCAATAT
This sequence comes from Ophioderma brevispina, assembly GCA_023653785.1. Taxonomy (NCBI): domain Eukaryota; kingdom Metazoa; phylum Echinodermata; class Ophiuroidea; order Amphilepidida; family Ophiodermatidae; genus Ophioderma; species Ophioderma brevispina. The sequence goes on from JAMKCH010035389.1 coordinate 1,203, forward strand.
GCATGCCTTTAGGCTTGGTAGTTGGCGTGATATATCTAAGCTGTTTGTTCATGTGGTATCAGGCTGGGGATCTGCAGCGTGTGCACAGGAGATCATCTAAGCTGACTTTGTCATTGCCGGGGGGGGTCTCACTTTTGGTGTGGGTAGGAATGTGCGGCTGGGTGTTTGAACCACTACCCCGAAAAATAGCAAAATGACAGATTTGCTACCCATCCTTATACTGCTTTGGTGGAGGTTTTGGGGGCGAAGCCCAGAAGATGAGAGAAAACTGTTAAAATGTATTTTGAGCCAGTCTGCCAGCCAATATTTTTCACACTTGTGTTTATCCTGCAAAAGGCCAACCCTTCCCGCCGCAATACCAGTACCCCCTTTTCCACTAGGAACCCCAGCCGTCCTTAAATAAGGATCCAAATAGGGCTTCATTACACTTTCAAAACAAAATGAAATGCGGGTTTTTTTTAATACTACACCTGTTGATTTCTGTGTTGTCGTTGTCTGCTAAATGTTAGGCATAACACAGGTTCCCAAAATGGGAGTTGGCGACCCAAACGGGCTTTGAAACTTGCAGTGTATTTTGTTGTCTGGAAATTGCGGAATTGGGTCATATGGGCCCGATACCAGCAAATTTTCATCAGATATGCGAATCCAAACTCATCCTTGCATAGAAACCGATGCAACGTCATTAATTCAAACCCAGTGCAATGTGTGGCCTAATATAAGCCCAAAAAGGGTGATAGCCTACATGTCTTCTTCTTTACATCAGGGGGGGCCTCAAATACCAAAGTACCCCCTCCCCCAGAAAACACTAATGCATAAAAAATTGCAACTCTAGATCTTGTACATGTACTTTAGCAAATGGGGGCGGGGGAACGGGTTGGTGCAGCGTATCAACCCTCGCCTTTCACCAATGGGGTCCCGGGTTCGATCCCCCGGCAGGGGCTCGTTCTCGACGGCTTTATGTGAATCTGCTTCCTTGATCCATACTCATTCCCCGAGGTTTTTCTCCAGGTACTCCTCTGGTTTCCCTCCTGCCTTCTAAATTGAGCTCTTGGCATAAATCTTCTGGCTTATGGTTTTCTTCTCTGATGTGCTGACCGCCTTAATGGCTGCCGCACAGCCCCTTGAGCATGTTTACTGGATATGTCGCCGTTAAAAAATATTCAATTATTATATTATTCATTACATCCAAATCTCATAAGTACTATACTGATAAACATGATAGCTCTAAAGAATATTCAAGCCATTTTCATCTTCTAATTTTGTTTTTCTCTCTCCAGATGGATTGGGCTAGGCACCAAGCAAATCAACATGGGCCAGTTTTCACACATATTCTGTAGTATGTTAGGCACTGACAACAATGGAGAGAGTAGTTGTGGGCTGTCGTAACGGGACGTTCCACAGACGGTGGTATGCGGAAAGATTGTACTGCAGCAAAGTAAGCGACAAGGCCACTGCTGATCGGGGCGTGCATCTAGACATGTGGTTGGTACTTGATAACATTCTCTAAGAATGGAAAATGTTTTAGGTGCGACTGATGAACTGCGAAGAATTGTAACTTTAAAAACTAGCAGAGTCAGGTCAGTTTTCTTTGAGACTGATACTGGTATCCTGGTAACAGTACTACCTGTTCCCAGGGCCGAGTCAGTTGGCGGCTAACCGACTCCCCCATCGGATTTGTAAGAATCTGATGAGGAGGGTGTTACCCTGGTAGAATGAAAAAAGAAGATATACCTACAAGGGCGTCAGCTCTGGAGATGTAATGGCAGCCATCCAGCACATGCCTGCCTTGCCATGTTGGGCCACAAGTTGCCCACAAAAGGCTAGGCCCCGCCGTAACTGCTGGATTGACGTCGGAAGGGGCAGCCGGTCAATTATATTTTGCCTCCCAATAAATCCTCACACAGCAGTATTGCTGCAGGTGAGGTGAATCGGCCACCTCGTTTACGCGGGACAATAACCGGATTTAAAAATTTGGTCTAACTAACTAAAAACAGAGCAGCTTCATTTCAAATTTATTGCATAGAAGAAATGGTAGTTACTAAAGCCAATATAGACATTTTTGTGAAGAGTGCCCCGATTTCAAAAAAAATTGAGATTTTTACACGTGAATTGGTAACTGGCTAGTATAAACTATACTGTGAATGGTTAAGATCTACATTGTCTAGGGTCGCAAACGAAGGAATTTTGCTACTAGAATAATTAATATCGAGGATCCCGGATAACAATCAACGGCTGCCTGACATGCCCCTTCCACTATTTGAAATAGCAGGGAAATAGTGCAAGGTATATTATCTACGCCCTCATCTATACGTGTTTTATGGGGTTCAGGCAAGTTATGTTAGAGGTCATTTTTCTTGATCGGTTGACCACTATTTCATCATGGAGGACATAAACTTAGCAGTCCAGCTCTGGCGTTCAGTACAATCTGCGATCCAAATTCTAATTACAAAAACACTCATTTTGTAAATACGCATTTTTGAGACATTCTCGTTTGCCGGTGTAGTTTTCGAGACAATTACCAAATAGCTGTGCAAAAATATCAAATTTTGAAAATTGGGGTGCTCTTCAAAAATTGTGCCTAATATTGTTTAAATCTTGACTAGTAAGAGGGATATGAAGCCCCTAGTCACTTTCGTGTGAGGAGCTTATTAACCTCCAAAATGCATTGTTACACACTGTAACCAGTTAAATGGTGTGAATGTTAAACCAGGGAGCCGTAGGAACCAAGAACTTTACTGTTAAAAGAATAGTACATACAGCACCTAAGCATTGGGCCATGTGAGCTGGATAAAAAGCGAAGTGATATAGGTGTTGTTTTATATTATTATCACTTCCTAGCAGAATACATGGAACAGTATTGGATTAAAGAAAAGATAGTCATACTATTACTCAGACATCAAGACAAGTTGCATGCTATCACCATATGCCAAAATGACCCCCAGGAGACTAGACAAAATCAACATGATTTCTTTTATATTCAAATGTCTATTTGCATGACATGCTGTTTGTGCAGGCAAAGGAACTTCTAGGGAAGTATGCGCATTCCTATGCCGTGGCTATCCTGCAGCAAGGTTCCAGCATGGCACTAATTAAGGCTCCGCTTCCTTCCCTATCACTACAATTCTGCGTGTTGCTCAGCACTCAGAAAAGCCATTCCACCCGATCTAAGCGTTCTGGAAGTCTTGGATCCGCCAGGATTACGGGCATTCTTAGAAGACAAGTGGTCATGGCATGGGCGCACACAAAACGAGGGGTGAAGTATGAGTGTAAAAATAAGGTACACAAAGTTGACTATGACTGCTGTGCAGCGCAGGATTACGCCACGACAACAGAGTTGAGGTGATGCTCTTTTTGTGCCATCTGTGGTGTGACGCTAGCCAAAATTAAAGCTTCCCTGTAGAGGATGTACTACTAGTGGATTATTGGTTTATATTCTCAAGTCATTGCTGCCGTGACATCATGTACATGTAGCAAACTCGATTCAAGAAAAAGCCCGACAGTCACCCATTAATGACCTCATTAGCATCTACAATAGCGATACATCGATGTTTCTTTATGCCAAGTGGCATCGCCATTATGGGCGGTACAGGAGCGTCATGGCCCATTTTTTCCATTGCACAAAGAGAAATTGAGCCTAAATTGTTTGGCTCCCACCTGCGACTTTCTGTTTATTGTTTTGATTTTCAGTTGAAGTAGAAAGGTGTTACTAATAGTATCCAGAAAAGTGAAACAAACTTAAAATATATTTGAGATATTTAAAAGCTGCTTATAATGGCTTTGAAATTGTTACACTAATAAGTAGTGTGCCTTGTGTGGTTGTTTGTAAGCAATTATGAGTTATTTATATAATGAGTGAATCTTAACATTTGTCTTGGTTTGTTTTATTTATTTTTTAACCATAGTTCACCTCAAGATCAAATGTTGTGCTTTGTGTTTTTTGCGTATCGACAAAAATTTGACCATGGAATGCAAACCATATAAGCTTGCAAAAATATCATGCTGAATGGAAAGTACATTACAGAAACTAGCATATACCAAAATTGCACGTACCCCTGTGCTCCATGTTAATATCAAGCTTGCCGCTGATAGACCACACCACTTTCTCAAAGAAAGCCATAATTTCAACAGAAAATTAAATTAAGTCACTTAACATTAGCCGACCAGACAATCAACTGCTTGACATGATTGGGAATGCCAAATTTAGCTGACCCAACATCTGTGAGGGACTTCAAATACATTACTCACCTTAATATAAATATGGGTACTGTTGGGATATGTTAGATATGTAAATGTGTAAACTGAACGAATTTTTTTGATATGGAACAAAAAGGAAAACCCACAAATTTGAAAGTGTGATTTTGGATTTACATTTGTTTTATCACGAGATTTATAGTTATTATAGTTTAGCTGTTTTTTACTGTAAAGTTAAGTGCAACTGAAAAGACCAGCTCTCACTATTCATACTTTGATCGGATAATTATTATTCCTTGCCCAAACAGAATCGGATTTTTTTATTACTAAGACAGAGATGGGCCAATGAATACTAATAGGGCCCTCTACTGCAAAAATAGTCTTACGGTATGACCTTAAAATGTGGTATTATGATTTGAGATATTACATGTGATTTAGGGGTGTAAGCAAAGTTTATATGCCCCACAGGCAAAAGAGAGTCTGAAAAAAAGCTAGCAAAACAGCAAAAAGTTAGAAGTTGAGACATAGGCTTGACTTCTATTGCCCACCTTTCCTGAAATGGTCTTTAGGTAGTGAACCAGAATGGCATTAGGTAACAATATTGACTGCTCATGATGAAATGTGCAAAATAACTACCCGAGCGTGATGGAGACCGTGGCCTCCTCTTTTCACGAGACCAAAGGTCGAGGGGAAAATAGATGCCAGTCTCCCAGTCACCGAGGGGAGGGATTTTGAACCATTTGAACAGAAATATAGAGCCTGTCAATATTGGTTTTATTAACTATAAAACTATTCTGTCATTTGAAAAACTTGCCACGTCTCATCGAGATCAGCTGCCACTGAACTCCAGCTCAGTCATGTACCAATGCAGGGAAAAAGTTCCCATAAAATGAACTATTTTCTGTGTGGGGGAAATAGTCTAGCTTTTTATGGGAACTTTTTTCACTCCTGTTTGAATTTTTGGGGAACTAGTCTCAAATATTTATGTCACATGATATAGGATCCACAATCAAATCGACAAATATTTTTGGGTTATATAAAGTTTTTATTTATAGCAGCAACAGCCTGTACTCTAAAATTCTGCTGCCAAAAAAGTAGTAGCAAAAGTATGGTTGTTTAGCAGCAGGCTGGAAGTAGTATTGGAAGGCACATGTATCACCCGAGGGTGTTTTGTTTTGGAACTAATCCTTGCACTACTGTGTCTAAACACATCAGTAATTAGGGATAAAGTGTCAAGAGTTTATAACCACAAAACATTTCATGATTTTGATAAACAAATCCCTAAGTGCCTATGCTTTAATGTGGGCTAAAATGAGTGTAAAGCGTGCATGTTTTTTTTTTGTAGAATATGATTTTTGTGTGATCACAGGACATTATGGAGGTGTGAAATTTCCCTAGGTGCATTTTGGGATGGACTTAATACACTCTCTGGTATCACCTTAGTATTCCAGGACATGAAATTTGCCAGGTCAGCAAAAAAGAAAGGAAATTTACCAGATAAGTGAATAATTTATAAGCTAAGAAAGCAATAATCTTAAAATTAAAAAACATAACTTAAAAACAACCGTGACGACTTTTCTTGGAAGTGCGTCTGTAGTATGACCTGAAATGAGCTTCATGATTTGGATTACTGATATTAACCAAAATTGCACATTAGTATGCAACTTCACACCCATACTGTGGTCGTTGACAAAAGATGCTTGCCTCCTGATGACCATGAAAAAGTTATGAAATCCTATGTTGGTTGTTTCAAAATATGTTCGAGGCCTCGTTTGTAAGAAGGAGGATATGCACTGTAATCATGTGATAAATAGACCAATGGCATAACTGCCAACATTGAGAACCCAAAATCAGAATGCATTTGCCGCCCGAAACACTTCATCATGAAAGCCCGTATGGGTGGGGCATATTTATAGGTCACTTAGCCGGCCTTAGTGAGTACACGGTATAGTATCCTGAATTAACATGTTTTTAGGTTTTGAAGCACTGCAAGGAAGAAGCATTCAGGAAGCCCAAAAAAATATTTCGGACTTGTCTGCAGATTATTTCAGAAATCAGGATATCCTTTTTTTTTTCAATTTGGAAGATTCAAAATAGGGATGATTCTATAAAACAGGGAAGCTTGGCAGGTATGCAATGGTATTACGAAAATTAGAAATCTATTTTATAGAAAGAATTATTTGATGCATTTGTTTTCAGTGGTTGTTGGAGTAAAGGATGTTGGTACACTGTTAACAAAAACAAATGCATCATGATATCAGAAATATTGAAGTTTTGGGTAATTTCTGAAGTAATAACTTGATATGCATACATTCTATTTTTATTAAAGAGTCTTTTCAAATGAAAATTATTGGTAATAAAGAGAAATATAAAATGGGGTAAGATAGTAAGGCCAGTGATAAGAAACAGCCAGCAACGTTTTTTTATAATGTATTAACAAATTTTGGTTAAACCAATAAGCATCATGTACTGTTTAATTTTGTCCACATGTGGTACATATGATTTTCAAATTCTTATCATTTGCGCCAAATATGTGATTTTGAGATTAATAATGCAGTTGACATCAGAAAGATTCACATAAGAAAATTAACCCCACCACAGAACATTGTGTAATATTTACTTTTGACCAAGTGTGACGCAGCATTGCAGTGCGTGTTCAAAACATGCCACAGCCAGTGCTATCTAAAGGTGCACTCTTTTCAAAAAACAGGTTTCAGCTGTGAGGGAACTATTGATATGGTTTTGAAAGGGTTAATGATAAATTGTTTAAAGGACAGTTACTATACTCCAATTCCCTACCTCTGTGCAGTGATGTCAGCATGAAGCTTTGATGGTCGCCACCAGTAAACCGCTCGACTGGCTCCCGTACGCGACAGCGTTTGTACACGCGCGCACATAGACAGCATATCGTGACGCGTTGACCATAAAAGCCGCATCAAGGTTATGACATCACTGCACGGAGGTAGAAGAATGGACTAAGCTGGTTACTGTCCGAGGATGCCAGATTTCAGATTTTTATTGGAATTCAGATTTTGTTTTACCTCTCAAATTTCCAAGTGTTTTATTTCAGCCTGTTCTAAGTTATTTTCCAAATTTACACACTTTTCAGATTTTTTGGTGCGTAAACTCTACGGGCATTGTTGTAAGATTTAGCCAAATTACATAACTCACACCTAAGCTGATACTGTACATAACTTGGATTTATAAGATTTGGCTCTATATAATTCAAGCGTGATACTAACATTGCTGTAATCAACAAAATGCCTGGGGCCGTGACATTTTTAAATGGAGCATTTAAAGCATGACTCAGAGATTCTGGAGGATGGGAGTGCCCTCAATTTAAAAAGCTGTTTTATGCATATACATAATGCTTCTTCATATACTTAATCCCATGTGTGAAATAGCTAAGCCTCAAATTTGAAGTCCTTCATATAGAAATCGCAACTTTGCCCTATAAAATTTTGAATCTGGACTTTTTGTTTTACACATTATCCTATGGCGACACTGTTATACTATACATACCTGACATGTTTACTACATCAAAATGAAAATTCGATTCATCTCAAACTTTGGAATTGACGCCATATTAGGTGCCTATCTTAGTTCTAGTTCAGTATTATTAATTAATACACAAAACAACAATTAAATTTTGAAATTTCTGAGTCAGCCTTTAACTATAGGTTATTTTTGTGGCTGCCCTGCTATGCTGGAAGGAACCACTTAGCGTTATTGCCCATCTGGATGTATGTATGACGAGGCTTGCTATGTCCTTCACAACCAAAAAAGGGTCAACCCTAAAAGGTTAAACCTCGATAGTGGGTATATTGCACGTTGAAGACGGCCAACTTGTTATTTTTATGAATATAAGAGAGAGTGTGGCAAAGCCAAAGGAACCCAATTTGTATTATTGTTTAAGTTCTATTTCCTTTGGAAATTATAGCCAGCATTATCTGGAATACCTTGGTGTCCCACACATAAAGGATGACAAGTTCAACAACATCAACAATGGCTGCATCCACAGCTGTACGAAAAAAACAGATGCCTGCTAAAATGAAGTCTATTTCACACCCATTTAGGAGAGATTACAATTTCTATGAAAATTTGCCACTTGTCAAAGAATCTACAAATTTGTAAATGGTAATGGGTGAATAGATGCATGTATTAGCCAGTTTCAGGTTTGCAATTTCCCACTCTGTTAAGGCCGACTATCCGTGATTTGCTAAATCAGAAATCAAAAACAATCATCAAAAATCAGATTTGTATTTTTGTAACAAGTATAGGGTATCCTAATATACCCTGCAAGTGATAAGTTAAAAAGCAACCTAATAAGACAAAATTGGATATTCAGTCATTACTGTCCGAACGGAAGGACACATACTTGCATTGGGACTTCCTATCTTTGAACACTGTGCCTGTTTTCTTCCGTTTTTAGTCAATTTTAGTTGTGAAAATATACCTTATGAGAGTCCTACAGACATCCTTTGCTTTTAAGCTATTTTTGAGAAATGTCAAATATTTTTTTTACCTTTTCTGTTTTGTATTTTTGTTATTTTGTGTCTTAATTACTAGTGTTACTGCGATGAACGGCAGGATATTATGGGTATTTTTCAGAATAATGCATACTGTACTGTATGAAAAACAAAGCTTCAAGACGGGCAATTGCCGTCCGGCAATTATTTCAAAATCCAATGTGCCGCCAGAAAATATTTATATTGAAAAAATGTTGATGTCGGTATATCAAAACCAGGTTGAAATTGGGCTAAGGTTTCTAAGGAGAAAGAGCCCAAATTAGTGTTGAAGGGTGACGGATTTTGTCAAAATTGATTTTTTTTTTAAAATTGTGAGTCGGCTATGTTAAAAACGTGCTGTGAAATTAGAGGTAAAATTATATTGGTTAAAAAATTTTTTGACAAATTTAATTTTTTAGTTTTTTGCTTTTTTTAATGTTTTGTAATTCGTTACACACAAATAGTCCAATTATGTTTAAAACCTGGTGTAGGATGACCAAGAATTTCACTGAGCTGAAAGTATGACCAAGATGTTTAAACTACTCGATGGGTATGTGTATATTGTAATATGTTATTTGTACCATCTTTGTATTGTGTGTTAAAAAGCTGCCTTTCTATAGTGTGGTGTGTTGTATTAACTTACCAACCACCAATTTTACTTTAAGAATGTTTTAAATAATAGTGTTTAAATGTGTTTGTGTAAGCGAAATGAATTAACCATGTTGATACATGAATTGAAAGTGCTATTTGTCATGTGTTTTAAGGCGACGAAAAAAGAAAAACCGGTTGTACGAGGCGAGCGGGACCTTTCGAGACCCGGTAGCAGGCTTTTGGGCCCGAATTTTTTTTTTTTCAATTTTTTTTTCTTTTCTGAGAGCTCAAAATTTGGCCTAAAATAGCCCCAAAAATCTGAAAAATCAAGAGAAGGGAGAAAAAAAGGAACAATTTTTACAAACAAATTTTCTTTTAAAAAAAAATTGCCAAATTGATAAATGTGGGCCTAAAAAAACAGGCTGATTTTACATGACTTTGTGGGAAAAAACTAAAATAAAAAAAATTCTGTGAAAAACTGGAAAAATCAGGGTCGGTCGGGCCGTAAAACAGGGTTTTTTTTTCGTTCGCCTAATGGGCAGCAGAGACAAAAAATTTCATGGGAAGGAGAAGCATTCATTTTGTGTTTATGTCGCTAATAATTATTCAAACATGTGGTTTCTTGTCTATAAACTCTTGCACGATTTATTTAAATGTGGGGACAGCTCATCTCCCTCCCACTTCACCACGGGTGTGTTGTTTTGTGTTTCCGTAAGGTAAGGCCATCTGACCCACTCTTTTGACACACAAATTTAGGGAAACCCTTACAGAAATAAACACATGTTTATTTCGTTAAAGGAAACCGCTACCAACGTAATAATATTAAACACTATACACTATAAAATAATTATTGACCAATATCGAGGGTTTCATAGAAAACGGAATTAATAACCCTAAACTGATTAAAACCATCTAGTTGTAGTCTGACCATATGCCCCCTATTTAAAAATCGCGCTAGTGTTATAAACGTGTTATACGATACGACCAGCCAGTTTAGGTCATACATGCCATAGGAAATACACATTATGAAAGCATATGTGTGAGATGTATGACGCGGGCTGTCGGTATCGCATAACACAAATACATTATCCCATACACAGTAGCGCGAATTCAAATAGCGCATGGTCAGAAAAACTTTTAATTCGTTTTATGGTTAGTTAGTATAATTCAGTTTTCCATAGAAGGTCTACATTATGTTTGATAATTGTTCATATTATGAGCGTATATTGTGTAAGTTATTCTGATACAGGTTATCCTTTAAGTTCAGGGGACCTGTAGGGATTTAAAAAAGAGCTGAAAAAAAAAGCTGAAAACATAGGGAAAAAAAAAAACTAGGGTAAAAGTCAAAACAGGCTGAAAATGAAAATGAAAGACAGAGCTAAACATTTTGGACTCTTTGAAAAGCATGAGAAGAGCTGAAACCAGCCGAAAAAGCTGAAACTCTACAGGCCTGAAGGTTCCGAATTCATTAAGTGGGGATCTAGAGATGGCTCAATGGCTTCACCTTACAGAAATCCCTTCACCCACATCAAAAAATTGAGATTTGGGTATCTGAAAAAAAGGTCATTTTATCCTCATGACTCCAGAGATTTTTTTCCCAATGGCAGCATATAGGCAACAGTGCTGCAAAATCATCTGGAAAAAAGGCCACTTCACAAATGTCAGTATTTACTGTTGATCGATGAACAAAAAAAGGTCCAAAACATGGTCAATGACACCATGGCTTAACCGTGGCGTTAGCTAGGATGTTCATATTGGGTGGGGGCCATGTCGCATCGCAACCGACAGAAAATGGTAGGTGTCCAGGGCCCGCCTTAGGGCCCTTGCTGGGGTCTAGGGGCGAAGCCCCGGTGGGGGTTGAAGCCCCTGAAAATTTGGGTTTTAAGCTTTTCAAATGTCTTCTGCGGGCTAAATTTTTTGTACGGGGGGGGGGTTTTGTAAAATTTCCTGGTCGCACGCTGTCCATTGAACTTTAAAAAACCTATACTTTTGCCGACAATACGGCCCTGCAAGTGCCAGACCTGAATTGTTCAAGTGTTGTGATCCGACGGGCTCATCTCGACCGACGAAATCAATTATGGGGGGGCGCGGCCCCCATGCCCCCTCTGGCTACGCCACTGTGGCTAACACACTGTTCTCGGGCCATTTATGATATACATTTCTTTTTGTAGTAGAACCTTTCAATAAACATCGGGAAAAAACATTTGAGCAAAATACAATGTTAAGCGAGCCATAGTATAAACCAAAGAGTTGCCAATTTTTTTTGTTTTTTGAGGCATTGATGCAAAAGTGAAGTACGCGTTTGTGCTGTGCTCAACATTTGCGTATGATGACCCAATTGGACGCTTATCAGAGGTCATTTGGTTTGGTACAAACATTGTTTTGAAAAGGTCGGATGTACCCGAACTGCCCAAAGCAATTTGGCTCAAAATTTGGAATTGTGTGTTTTGTAAAGGCTGACTTTCAAAGCTGCCCTCAAGCTTCGAACAAATTGGTTTTTGCATATACTTATGCTCTTGTCCCCCCAAAAACTAATCACTGCCATGAATAGCTCAAATCAAATTTCTTTATATAGAAAATCGCAACTTGTTATAAATTTCCGGATCCGGAAATAAATATTTGTTTTACACAGTATCCTATGCCACTGTATACTACACATAAATGTTTACTGCATGGAAACGAAAAATCAGATTCATCTCAAACTTTGGAATTGGGCATTTTAGATGACTATCTTTAGTTTTACTTGAATATTTTGAGTAAATACACACAAAAATAAATTTCAAAAATCTCTGAGTCAGCCTTTAATGAGCTTCCATGTGAAGTAGCAAATAAACAAAGATAAAATCACCTACCTTTGAACATTGAAACTGGTTTTATATAACTACTGCAACATTTTTAGGTTGTGTACATTTTGTAAGTCAAGCTGTAGACCACATTATATAGACAATGAGTGTGCCTTTTGACCAGAACTAGACCAGTTGTTATATAGCCATTTTATTTATGTTGTAACCATGTAGAAACTTGATGTGATACTCAACAACTATAAATCATTTGCAATTGCAAGCTTAAATTATTGTAATTGGAATAACAAAAGGAGGTATGGATGATATGCATCTCTTAATCTTATAACGCCAGTTTGAAGCTTGCATTCTGAACAGCAAATTGTATCTCAATGCACATAGCCAGAGGAGTGCAGAGGGAGTGCATGCACCTTGGCGTCTAAAAAAAAGTAAACAGGCGAGAACATAGAAATAAAGCTCAAATTGCAAAAAAAAAAAAATAAAACACATTTTTACAGGGAACCTGGACCCCACCGGGACCAGCTGTCATTGTGGTTTGGGTCGTCCCCGGAATCGCACCCCAGATCAGAACGGGTTGAAATATCGGTGTGGAACTTTACAGATGGAGTTTTGGGGTGAAGATGAAAAATTTATAATTATACTTAAATCAGGTCATCTCCCTTTAAGCTTACAAATGGTTTAATGGTTGAGCAGTAGATGGAGTTCCCATGCACAGCGACTGATTTAGCCTAATCACAGTTAGTCGCCAGAGGGTGTTTTGAATCAATCCCAAGATGCATAGCAATGTTCCTATACTGTGCTGTACAAAACACATGTCAGTACTTAGGAATAAAAAGTGTTCCAAAAGTTTAAGAACCACAAGATATTTCATAATCATGCTAAACATTCCCGAAGTACTAATGCTTTGTGGGCTAAAATGAGCATTAAAGACACTATCAGTGATTTATCCAAAGAGGTCAAAATACCTGAAATTTTGTAGGAATAGCTTAAAGGTGAAGTAGAAGTCTGTAGAATTCTCACAAGTTACTTTTCCAAACCGAAGAATTGACAGAAAAGGAAGAAAACGGCAGTGTTCAAAGATATGAATCTCCATCCAATTACGTGTTGTATTAAGTGTCCATACGGACACTAAGAACAAAAATTTCCGATTTTGTCCTTGTTAGGTTGCTTCTGAATTTGCAGGGTATGATAGGATATCTATACTGTTACAAACAAGCAAAGATCTTATTTTTGGTGATTTTTTCGCTTTCCTGATTAGCAAATCAATTGATTATTGGACTTTAAAGTAAGGGTTTTTATGCGTTAAGAATAGGATTTTTTATGGGATCACAGACCCTATTGAGGTGAATTTACCAAAACTGGTGCACTGGGATTGGGACACACCATCTGGAAAATATGGTAATCATCGGCAGTGTATGTCTGCATCACTTCCTGAGACAATACATGCTGTAGGCTAGACCTGAAATATTAAGCTCATGTTGCAAACTTTGTACTTCATGTAGTTTTGATGCCTGTATTATGGTATGATTTGATAGAGTACATGTTTTCACTGCTGTTTTATATTAAAGGATGACTCAAGCTTTCCCGATGAGGGCGCACTCAATTTTAATATGTTTTTTTGCATGCATGCACATTAATCCTGTCCCTAACTAATAATGTGTGAACTAATAAGATCCAAATCGAAGTCCTTCATATAGAAAATCAAACTTTGTTTATTAAAATTCCGGATTCAGAATTTTTGTTATACACGGCTTATGGCACGACTGTTATACTGTACATTAATGTTGACTGCATGAAACGAAAAATCCGATAACTGTAACTTTGGAATTAACATGTATAGGGATACTATCTTTGTTCTAGATGACATTTTAATTTCTACTCCAAAATACACGGCCGATTCTTACTCACGTGGTAGCCTATACGGCAGCTACACCTGTCTACCGCGGCAGCTACTGCCAACAGTACACACTGGGCTCATGCGAGGCGGTAGCTGCAAGATAGGGCTTACTAAAGTACCCAGTTATTAGGTATACAGTAATTGGGCTACTCTGTTTACCACCCCAATGGCTATACTGTAGTTGCCCACTAGGTGGAGAGAAGGTGGATGTGAGAAGGGACAGTACCGGAGTAGACACGCCGCTACCACGTAGCTACCCCGCGGTTACCACGACGCCATTTTGAGACTTTTGAGAGTGGATGAAAATTTTCATGAAATTGAGGGGCGGGCGCTATACACTTTGGGCTCCGTTTAGCGTTTTTTGAACGTTTTTTTTTAGGAAAATCATTACGAAATTCAAATCAGGGCAATCATCAAAAAACCCCCATAATACCGCACTTGTAATTATTAAAAAATGCAAATATATGGCAAAAATATCAAAAAACACAAATTGGCCATGAGAAATATCCCGCGCGCGCTGAGAAGCGGTGTAACCACGTAGCTACTACCACGACCGTGCAGACAGCCGCCTGCTACGTGTACACTATCCGTCTATGCGGCACAAATAGAACAGATCCTGGCTGGGGGTGTACGTCTAGTGGGTAGGTAACCCATGTCTACTCGGTGGTAGCTGTGTGGTAATACCATGAAGAAAATTGGCCGTGTAATGATGATTATATTTCAATCTCTGAGTCTGCCTTTAATAGAATTTTGTTCATTATCACACATCAGAAAGATCATTACTAAATAGTTTGCAAGAGGTGCAAGATGATCAAATATAAAAAAAGACCAAACTATGTTCAATAAATCTAATACTTTATCTGCATTTTAAGGCACTATCAGTGTTTTGCCAAATCTTCAAAATCTATTTTAAAACGATATTTTGGTTGTTTTGTCCAGAACAAGACTAAGAAATAGTTATTTTTGCATGAGTTCATATGTGTTTGCATGTCTGCGGCATTTGAGTTAAGTTTCCCCATTTGGAGGAGAGGTCAACCTTACGGAGGTTAGATATCAAATGGAATCACATTGGATAAAATAGGTTATTTTTGGTGTTTAAAGGTGCAAAGAGAGATTTTGGGCACCCAACTATTGTGTCATAATAGTAATTCATATAGTAGAGTAGAAATTTTTTCGTACCTTGTATTGGGCTACAGAAATTCTTAAAGAGAAAATAAGCGATTTTTTTTTGCTTATATTTCCCCAATGTAAGAACATAGGCTGAAATGTCGTTTTGCTCCAATACCAAATTAGAAATTTCATATTTTTTGTACCAAGAAGAAGAAGAATCCATTCTCAGCTTAATCCTTTTCAGATGGGATATTTTTTATGAAGCTTCACATCAGGCAAAAAAAAAGGATTATTTTAGATTTTTTTTAGTTGACACCTGATATGCAAAACTCCGTTGCAACCTTTTTAAAGTTCTTGCAAATTGGTTAGTCCCCCGATGCTCATCACTAGACTGATTTTAGTGCCGGCTAAATATTCCATGTGAGTTTTCCAGAATACTTTACATGGGTCATTTGATGTTACATTTAAAGCAATATTGGCACATTTTTTGAAGAAGAGCCCCCCCCCAATTTTCAAAAATTTGATATTTTTGCACAGTTACGTTTGGTAATTGTCTAGGGAAACTATACCTGCGAACGGAAGAATTGTAAGAAAGTGCGTATTTTATCATAAAATAAGCGATTTTGTAATTAGACTTGGGAATCCAGATTGGACTTAACGGGCAGACCGCTGGACACATTATAGCTGTTTATGCATCCGTCCATGATTGAAATGCGTGCCACCTCGAGAAAAATAAAACCTCCAACTGGACTTGCCTGAAACCAATATTAAAAACAACTAATGGATGAGCGTAGACACGTACATGTCGCATTTCCATGCTATTTCACATTTGAAGGCCGTTTCAAGGAGCCGTGGAATTATTATCGGATCCCCGATAAAATATTCTAATTACAAAAATTCTTGTTTTGTGCACACATAGACATTTTCGAGCTTAACCTATTTAACAGTATAGTTAACTAGCCAGTTACCAATGCAACCAATTAAAAATCTCAAAACATTTTGTAAAAAAATTGGGGGCACTCTTTCACAAAAATGTGCTAATATGCTTTAAGGCAACGAGGTGAATTCTCCATTTTGTGATGGTCAACTAGATCTCAAATTCCCTTGAGTGTTTGATCAACCTGAGTGCTGGTTGCCAACCGCTTGTAGAACAACCCTGGTATGGCCATTTCTACTTGAAAATATCACTTCAATTCAAACTAAAATTTACAACAATGATCATTGGGTGGAAGAGAAGGTAATATTAAAGGCTGACTCAGAATTCAAAAATACGTTTTTGTGTAAATAAAAAATGTCATCTAGAACTAAAAGACCAGTCCATTGATACATGTTGGAGATGAATCGGAAATTTTTGTTTCATGCAGTTAAACATGCAGTACTGTTTCCTCAATATTTGGCATTTGAAAAACCTTATGATAATCACTTATTATTTAGGGCTATGGCAGATTTGATTTTGTATACTTCATTGTGGATCACTGATAATAACTTAGAGCAGTTAATATATTACCACAAAGTCAAAGGGGCATTGTGATCCCCACACAACCTTGTCCCAGAATTAACCTAAAAAGTTGAGGATATTATTAGGTGTATCTAATCTTACTTGCAGATTCAGTCGTATCTGTAAACAAAATCACAATTTTGTATTGCGTCCGTTTATTTCTGTCCGTTAAGGACAGAAATTACCCAGCACAGTGGCCTATGGGATGTTGGGAAGGAACAAAGCAATTGTTCATTACACAAAATTGCAAGACCGGGATCAACTCAAAATTTTGTGAATACCTTTTTCTCAATGATTTCTAGTGCACAATGAATAAAACGGAGGTGCTGGAATCACAAAATGCACCTTTTAAAAAAATTCATAATCAATGAGTGCCAGGACTTTCTGAAGGTGTTGATATTGGTATTTCTAGTTTTTTTGCATATTTCAAATTTTGTGTTAGAATTGAAATCATGTAGGAATATTTAGATGTAGTGACTGATGAAAGAGTTGTCAAATTAGTGGAGCGGTGGGGGACTGCAAAATTGTCGACAACCCCTTCACCGGTACAACAAAACGCAACCACTTCTCTTCGAAAGATCGTAATAAATAATTCAAAAAATGATGGTTGTGGTCAAACACTTTGGTGGCAGGGGTGTTTTTTGACAAAAATTCAGTTTTTTTTTTAATTTTCAATTAAATTCAGATTTATTAATTTCGTAGCAAAAAATTTCATAATCATGTAATACTATCAATCTGACATTTATAGATTTCGGTTTTATTACAATATATAAAGGGTCAGAATTTTAGCCCCCAAAAGCACAGTTTTTCCTAAAAAAGCATCCTTTTTATCACATGTCACCACAAGAGATTGCCTGAACCTGTATGCAATGTATAAACCTATATAAAAATAAGATTGTAAATATTTTACTTAAAAAAAATTAAAAAATAATAATTTCGCGTAACTTGCAGCCCAAATTTCATTTTTCGGCATAGAAATCCTCCCTGCCACCAAATATTCAACCACAACCATATTTTCTTAAATCTTCTTATTGACTTCAAATAAAGGTGAGTTGTGTTTTGTTGTACGGGGGGAGGGGTAACTAGAAAACCTAGCGCAATTTAAAGGCTCGGCGCTCCGCTAAAATATTCTGTCTCTGACTATTAAATGTAAAAAATTGTCCTTGTAATAATCATGGTATGTGGGATGCCATATAATATGCTAGTACCATGTGCATTTTGAGCTTCTTTGTTTAGGGCAAAGTGCAGACCAACACCACGGGTACTAGCAAATGCCATTTTGTCTTACAAATGTCTATAAGATGTGTCTGATATGTATATGTGTACATAAATCCATTTATGGTGTCAAATTGTGGCAATAACTGTAAAGAAATGTGTATGGTAATTTTACACTGTGTATACTGTGTGTGGGGGTAATGAACTGCATTCATGCAAAAATAAACTTGGTCATGGCAGGCTCTATGAGATGCCTTGGCCCTTATCTGACTTCATTATTTGAATTTTTAGTGTTATGTATGTCTCTGCCTGTAACTGCGAGACCCTTGACCTGATCTAGACGACACTTGCACCACAGGACCTTGGCACCACTGGCGAGTGCCAAATTGTGTAAAACGTTTTTCTATGGAGTGTGAACTGCGCACTATGATGATATTGCGATTTATTCTGTATTGAAATACGTGTTTACACAATTTGGCACTCAACGACCCTGTTAGTATCTACTTTTGCTTGCGCTGTGACAAACAGGCATGTAGGTCAAAGGTCATATTTTGTATTTCAGACTTTTCTGCTCTTATTCCCCAGAAAACGTGTACAAACTCTTAGTTACCAAGTCTTCCGTGCTTATTTCCCAGGAATACTGCAACATTTTCACTGATTTTAAAACAAGGTTATTGCATATAGCTAAAAAGGTCAACTTTAACAGATTCAAATTTGACGAAACTTGGTATGTGGGTAGTGGTGGATGCAAGTAATACCTATGCAGTGTGTCATCATTTGTGCATATTAATGAGGTCATTTGTTTATATTTAAAGGGGATGGCCCGATTTAAGGATATGAAGTTTTCATATTGATAGATTGGCTTTCACTCCAAAACCCCACCTGTAAAGTTCCACGCCGATATTTCAACCCGTTTTGATGCGAGAGCTAAAAACGTGATTTTGTAAGCCCCATAGAGTACTGTGTAAAATTAATATTGGTCGACCAAAATGGGTCACATTTTCGCTCATAACTTCCAAACCAAACATCCTTTGGCGCTAAGATTTCACAGGGTAAATGAGAAAAATAGTAGCTTTCCTCTGATACCAAAATGTTGACCACTTCGGTAAAATCTAGGCTTCTGGGGACGAGGCTATTACTGATCGGGCCATGGACCTTTAATGAAATTTGGTATGTGGATCGTGGTGGAAGCAAGTAATGCCCATGCACTGCCTCATCAATGTGTACAAATGTGCTCATTTGCATATTTGCTACAATTGGCTCTTTACTTAAAAATAGGGACAGCGGTCCCAAATAGATCATCCGATTATGTGGTCAAAGACCTAGGTGACCCCTGAATGACCTTTGACCTCATGACCCCACAAAATCTCTTGCTCAATGTATAAGCATACCAAGTACATGTATGAACTTGATCCATCACTGCACTAAAATGCTGGCCAACATTTTAACCAAAAGTGTGAAACCACATGCACAAGATATGACCCTAAGTGACCCCTGAATGACCTTTGACCTTATCTGTTAACCCACATAAGACCCCTTGTCTCAGTGTATAAGTATACCAAGTATGAATTTGATCCATCACTGCACTAATAAAAAGCCAGACAACATTCTAACCAAAAGTGTATACCAAAAGTTTGACACACAAACACACACACACTGACACACAAATCATGCTGCCATGAGGTCTTTCCTATTGGACATTCTAAAAACTGCACTTCTACCCAATGTCCAAACTTGGTATGTGGGTAAAATGAGTAGTGGTGCATGTAAGTAATAGCCACATCATGCACTTTTTCATCATTATTTGTCCATATTAATGGTTGCAAATTTGCTCTGCTTGGCTCGTTACTAAAAAGGTGCTCTTCTACCAGATCCCAATGTCCAAATTTGACGAAACTTGGTATTTGAGTAGTGGTGCATACAAGTAAACTCATGCACTGTGTCATCAATTGTGCATATGTTTTATTGTCATTTTGGCTTAAATGGGTGTTACAAAACAAAATACCCTCTCTTCTAGGCCAATTTTTAAGACCAAATATGTTTGTCATTTTGGCTATATGTATTAATTGAAAAATACAAATGTGACAGAAGTGCTCACAGCCACATTTGCTGAATTTGGTAAAAAATCCTGCTGATTTTACTTTTTTGACGCTAAGTTATCAACAAATCTTGTTGCAAATCACTGTCGCATATCCCAGGCCAAACAGGCCTGTTGACAATGTTAACCCCAGGAACTGCCGCAATATCACTGCTGCGTGATCCTTTCAAACTCCTTGAGAGGCTGATCCTGGCCCGGCTGGAGCCGGCCGTCGAGTCCCATCTGCCTGATGAACAAGCGGGATTTTGCCGTGGCCGGAGCGCTGTCCATCGGATTGTGAGGCTCACAGGTGATGGTGGGGGGAGCTTTGAGGGGCGTGAGGCCAGGACCGCCACTGCTGCCTTCCATCTTGACACCAAAGAGGCTCATCGCTAGCTTCAAATCGGCCTCAGTGTGGCGCCTCCGCTGTGTAGTCCCGCTCCGGCCTGTCTGGGAGTGGGGCTTGGTCAGCACCTTGCTTGTCGGCAGCATCTTCAGTCAGTACATGCAAAGGTGTCTTCATGGAGTAACCTCCTGTGCTGCCTTACTGGATCTTCATGGGGTGCTGGCCCATCCGCTCTGCGCGCCGCCACCCTGGCTCTGGTCTGTGGTGCTGCTGGATGTGCCGCTGTGCAACAGCTCTCACACAGGGAAGCTGAACGCTGTGCTCAACGAGGCCATGGGGACCATTGCTGGCTGCCTTCGTCCCACTCTATCCGAGTTTCTGCCGGTGTTTTCAGGCATTGCACCTGCAGTATTTTGGAGAGAACATCACACACAAACTGGTGAATACGGCTCTGTTGGACAACAGGCACCTGCTGCAAAGCGCTGTCAGAGAATCATGCCGGCTCGGCGGACAGAGACTGCGCTCTCGTCGACCTTTCTGTCATCACGCTGCAAAACTCTCCGGCTCTCCTTTCAACATTTTGCGGGTATGGGGCGCTGCCTGGCTCGATGCTCCAGGGCCGGACCAGTTCACTATCACACCCGTGGCGGAGATCCCGCCCGGTGGCAGTTTTCCATGTAAGGAATGGGTCACCTTGAACAGGATTTGCACCGGAGTCTGTCGTTTCAACAGCAATATGCACTGAGGGGGCTGCGACCATCTCCATCCTGCCAATGGGTGCCCTGCCTTTCATCCACCAGTGGACATAGACTTCTCAGACCCCAACTGGTCAGCGGTGGGCTGGCTCCACCGGCTGCAACACATTCAGCTGCTGCCCAAGAAGGACAAATCTTTCAAAATGTCACTAAAGCTATTATTGCAACGATACATTGATTATCTGATGAATGACTTTTGCCTTATATACCAGTAATAATCACAATCTCTATGAAGAGTTGCAATTTGTTTTGACTGACACGGCTACATACGTCACCCTGCTTTTAAATCCAATATCCAAACTTGAAAAAATGCCCTCACCATTTCTTTTGTGTGTGGGGGAAATATTTCTACAAATTTTCACTGAAAACATTGCTAAAATTAAATACCATACAGGAATGGAACAAAAAATGCATTTGATTTCAGAAAACTGTCCCGAAAATTAACAGTTGATCAACAATCCATCCAGAACAATGCTAATTATTGCAGATAATACAGAGGTGCAGATTTTGCACAAATTGGATCTTTATAGCGGCATAGTACCAGTATCTTTCGTTCATGTTCAAAGCCACATAGGAATGGAAGATTTTGTTTATTGATATCCTTTTTATGTGCAGAGCAGCACTGCATACCCAGAGTGCATTGGTAATGTTTTTCCAATGGTGATAACCAAATTATAATGGAACAAATTAAAGGTGCTTGTTCCGATTTATGTCTATTGTGTTCTCTACTTGTTATAAGAACCTGGCACATGCACATACGCCCCATCAAGTACCGTGGGAAATAAACTTGCGGTTTGCACATTGCAAAGCCATATACAATACTGTGCTAATATTGATGATTAAAGGTGCATTTCGTGATTTCAGTACCTTCTGTTTTATTCATTAATCACTAGATATCCTTGAGAAAAGCTTATTCTTAAAATTTGAGCTGATCCCGATCTTGCGGTTTTGTGTTATGAGCAATTGCTCGTTTCCCACGGTCCCATATAGGCTACAGTGCTGTAATTTGTCCGTTTACGGACGGAAAATACAAAATTGCAAATTTCTCACCGATGCGACTGAATTTGCACGTGAGATTAGGCAAATATGGATTACTGAGGCTAACGGTTCAGATGATATAAAAATCGCAACATTTTTTAGGTAAGTCGGGGGGACGAGGCTGTGGATCACGAAATGCCCCTTTAACCACTAATTCGTCGGTTTTTTGTTTATATCTTGGGAATGAAATGGATTTGAGGGCTCGAATTTCAGGACGACAATGAGAAAAATATGGCCTTTCATCTGATCAAAATCGATACTACTTCCAGGTAAATCAAGGGGTCCCAAAGACGATCGGAACATGCCCCTTTAACTCAAATAAACACTCCTTTTCAAACATACAACACCCCACACATTATTGGAGAATATACAGTTAATTTTTTGGCTACCTTCACTTCTTGAAATTCAAGGTGATACCTGCACACAAACAAAATCACAAAAACAGTTTTTAAATAAAGCAATGTTTTTTAATATTTAATACATTTTATGCATGTTTATAAGCTACATATTCACATGTGATGTGTGAAAGGTTACAAAAATAAATTGTGCATAGATGAGGTAATGTTAATATGTACATGTATCATACAGCAAAGTGCAATTCTTCAATTTGTCTTCTGAACTCTTCCAGCCTAGCCTGCCCCGGAGAAAAAGAGTGGCTATATTTTCATACTAGAATTTCATGTTTACCAATATCTCCAAGTTCATATTAATGAGTAAGTGTTAAAAAAAAGACCCTTCCAGAAATATATTTGTTAGCTGTATCTCTGAATAATAATTTAATTTCTGGAAAAAGATACAAAAAATCAAATTATTGTTCTTTCAGATATGGACATGAATATATACAAAAATATACCCATAGTAGGGCTATACTTTTTATTTTCCTTAAAGGTGGGTGACCCGATCATGGTGTGATTTTTCATATTTTTTCCCCTCGCATGCATATGCCACAAAAAACATCTGATTACAAAGTTTGATATAAAATTGGATTGATTAAGCCCAAATTAATTAGTCGAGCTATGAGTTGCAAAAATATTGGGCGAGACGCAGTCGAGCCCAATATTTTAAAACTCATAGCGACTGAGACCAATTAATATTGGGTTTAAATCATCCAATTTTATCATTATCATGTTTTGGATCCGATATTTTCCCACACTTGGACTCCCCAAAAAAAAAAAAAAAAAAAATAATTTAATTTCTGGAAAAAGATACAAAAAATCAAATTATTGTTCTTTCAGATATGGACATGAATATATACAAAAATATACACTCATAGTAGGGCTATACTTTTTATTTTCCTTAAAGGTGGGTGACCCGATCATGATGTGATTTCTCATATTTTTACCTCGCATGCGTGCATATGTCACAAAAAACATCTGATTACAAAGTTTGAGTTAAATTGGTCCAGTCATTTGAATAGTAGAATAAAAAATGTGTACATTCACAAATGTTATTGTTTATAAAATCACATTTCCTTGGCCTTAAACTTCGGCTTAAACTTCACTGGGGTAATGAGGAAAGAGTAAATTTTCTTCTGATACCAACT